>OVBB01000208.1:20807-35444 GCA_900406415.1 Isatis lusitanica
TTATATGAACATTATCTTTTTGTTATCTTTGCATAGTATCAGATAAAGATATTCACCAAATTTTTGTTCTCTTCTTTCACAAAACCTGGTATCAGAATTGCAACAGAGCCAAGAGCGTAACACAGCTCAAGAACAAATGTTCCTTTGTAATCAACAAATGATTTTCTTTTTACTGCTTTTCAGATTCCCCACTGAATGTAACAGAAAAGACATTACATGAAAGCTACTCTATACCCACGAGTGATGGTGGACCAAAATCTACTAAGATTAAAAATAAAGAAAAGAAGCCTCGTAAGGCAAAATCTACTAATATATATACACTACAAGATGGAGGAAGCAAAAAGTGGGTGTGGAACAAACTTCTGTACACAACTTAACCGCTCTACAACTGGTTCTACAAGAAGGAGATTCAACTACAACGATGCATGACTTTTTAAAAGGTTAGGATTTGGAAAAATATATATAGTTGGACCCATACCTTCACAGTGTTGAAATAGAGGCAAAAGACCAAGGTACTAGTCATCTACACGTTCCTACCCTGCCAGTTCTGAATTAGCAAACTCCATCTGCAAAGTTAAGCATACACTTGTCTCAGTTGGTTTCTCTTACTCAACTAATAAGCACTGTAGTCAATGCAAGTTTCTCCGTTACCATTAGATATTAGCCAAGTAAGTCCCAAGTTGGAACCTGTACATTGTCGGTCAGGCAAACGTAACCCTCGCAGGATCTACAACTGCTCGAGCTTCTAGGTTCATCTCTCTTCGTTCTCATTCCACCGTTGTGTCAGAAGGCCTGGGAGTTGACTTTTCATGGATTGCTTCTAATTCCAGCGTCTTGAGATAAGGCTGCTGCTTCTGTTGTTCTGAAGGAAAATGTTTCTGATTTTGAACAAGCAGCTGTTCTGATAACTGCTGTTGCCTTTGTACTAAAGGTGGAGATTCTCGTAGCTGTTGCTGCTGTCCTTGTATCCCAGCCTTATCGCCATCAGGCAAAACGCCTATTCCTTGCGATGGTAAGTCTAATTCTTTTGGAGGAGAAGTGACAGCAAGAGAACCAACTCCTGTCGAATTGGTACTCGCCTGAGGCACACCTTTTGTTGGACCCATACTAGTTGTTTGCGTGGTACTGATGACAGACTGTGGATCGCGTGGGAAATGTTCAGCCTGGGACTTGTTTGATAAGTCATGAACAGTTCTATGAGATGTTGGCTGCACTTGATTGCCCTGTTTTTGGTGTAGCAGCAAATGTCGATGGTTGGGTTGTGCAACTGCTGGTGTAACAGACGGACTAGAAGTGGACAAGATGTTACCTGGTACCACTGCTGATTTCTCGCCTTGGATGCTATTATCTGAAAGTAATTGCCTCTGTTGATGTTGTTGGGACGAAGCGGTGGATGTTTTTGGTTGTTGTTGGGAAGTACTTAAATGCTGCGAAGAAGTCAGTGGTTTAGACTCTGGATACGTGTTCACGGTGGCCACTGGGTTGGATGGCTGACTAGGCACAGCTTGAACTGTCGCCTCTATTTTTTCAGTGCCCTGTATGCCCGGGGACATAGTAGAACCATTCAAGTGTGAGGGATCACCAGAGATACTCTGATGCATGATGTTTCCTCTTCCCGTTCCCTTCAACAGTTTATTTTGCTGCTGAACTTGAGTTGGTTGCCGTTGTGGTGGATGTTGTTTTCCAGATTGCTGCTGGAGTTGTCGCTGCCGCTGTTTTCCAGCTTGATTGTTTGCTTTTAAGGCACCAGGTTGAGGATTCCTACCAAGACCATGAACTGACAACTGCGGTTTCTGAGGCTGCTGCTGTGCATTTGCTGTCATCTTAGGCGAGCTTGCGTTTGACTGACTGCTTTGTTTTGATAATGGCTGAGACGACGCAAGTGGTTGCGTTTGAGGACTGTTTTGTGGAGAAGAAGACACTGGAGGAACCTGAGGTCGTGATGGTAGTGCATGTGGCGGCATAGCACCAGCTGCTGGAAACTGTTGTTGCTGCTGCAAATAGCGCTGGTGAATTTGTCTTTGACGGATAGCAAATGCTTGCTGCTGTGTCCCAGCTGCATGATTAGGACTCTGGAGATGAGGATTAAGTGACTTGCCAATAACATGCGACTGTTGCGACAGCTGATGCTGCTGGGCTGGATAGGCCTGAACGGAGGGAGTTGTTTGGTTTGTAAATCCAGAACTCAAAGCTGGAATCCCCAGACCATTCCCTTTGCCAGCCTGCATCTGAAACTCATGCAAATCAGATGAATAGTTCACAAACGTATTAAGCAAGCTCAAAATGGCAGTTGACCAGTAGCACTAGACAAAATCAGAAGGAAAAAGTTGGTTTACCCGCATCATATTCTGCATAGCTCCCCGAGGCCTTAACGTGGAGTTTCCTACAGAGTTAATATTTCCAGTATTTGAAATTCCTCCCACCCCAGAGGAAAGCATGCTGCCAGTGTTTGGCACTGCCAATGAGCTCACCCCTTGAAAACCAGGCCTTGACAACGGCGAGCTCTTATTGGTTCCATTTACACTCATAGCATTTCCAGCAGGTGGGCGATGCCTAGGATCAGGTCCTGAGACAGTTCCAGGAGTTGATAAAGAAGGATGCTGCAGATTTCTACCGGATAACTTCTGATTATGTTGTTGGATTCGGTGTTGTTCATCTGGTGGCAAAGATCCTCTAGGATTATTGAATCTACAATACCAGAAAGGAGGAAAAGAGATTCAATCAGCTACCAAACAAGCATAAACCTGTGATTTGAGCTGGAATGCAGAAGTGTATGAACTCAGATAAGAGAAATAATATATACCTTGCAGAAGCACTGGTTGGGCTAGATGTGGTTGACAAGTTGTTGCTAGACGGATTTGCTTCAGATGCAGGAAACACTGACGTCACTGGATTTTCAAGTGAAAATACATCTTGACCTGGCGGTGATGCATCACAGAGATCAAGGGGCCTTCATCCGAAGCGTAGTAAGGTATTAGAATAGTGAAAAAAGCAGTAATCAGGAGATACATAAATGTAAAGAAAACACCAAAACTTACGTGAGGACAGTTCCATTCAGATTATTTGGAAATACATGAGAAAGAGCCATAACTTGAGAATTGTGAACTGGTACTATCTGCTTGGGATCCCGACCATCATTCTTGAAGATAGATGAAACGCCAAAAACATACATAAGCAGCAAGAAGAAACAGAATCAGGGCCTTTGGAGTTTAATATTCCAACTCTGGTACATGGTCCTAAATATTCTAGCAGTCACTCTCTAATATTTCATCTGTGAATTGAGAGATGCAGACAATTAAGTCAAATAAAAGTGATGCGACAATATGCCTTTCTCAGCATAAATTCTACAAATGAAGAAAGAGCAAGGGTAACAAATGCCTTTTTGGAAGAACATGTTCCAGATGTCCAAAGTAGACAGCCAAGACAAGTTAGCAGCTCCATTGAAAACACTTGAAACTAAATTTAGTGTACTAGAAAGCAAAATAGAACTAAACACACTATTGGGAACAATAAACTACTACATATTTCTATAAAACCCCTCCAAATTTCTTTAAGCGAAGGACTCCAAAAGTATAAATTTAGCTACGGTATCCACCGTACTAGGTACTAGTGTTAGAAGGTGCTACGATTGTGTTCAGGAAATGGTTGAATAACAAGTTTTCAAACAAATTTAGAAAAGCTCAACCACTGGGTGAACGGACCTGTATCATTCTTTGATGGAACTTCTTCCCAATCGAACAAATCGTCTCAAAATGGGACTTCAGTGTATCTTCTTCCACCGGCCCTTGCAAGCGTTGAAACAACTGTCTCGCACTTCCCTGAGTATAACAACAATTCCAGGTTAAACTTAACGCATGCCAAGCTTAATTCAGTGTCTCAGGGAAAATGAAAACCTTTGGGATGCCAGGCAAAGTGGATGGATAAGACTGAGAGTTTCCCGAGTCTTCAGCACTATCAGCCCCATCACCACCAGTTTTATCCATAAGAATCTTATGCCGCTCCTTGCAATCACTTGGATGACGATATATACACTGCATAGGTAAGAACGGGAGTCAAAGAATAGAACTCAAACATCACTTCCAGCACAACGGATACGTGAAAAAGACAACATATTCCAGCATAATGTCATCTTAACATCATAACATCTTAAGAAACTTCAGAACAGCACACTCTTACCTTAATTTTTAGAGTACTTTTCAAAGCATCAGTAATGAGCTCCCAGTTCGGGCCCATGTCATGCACCAGGACAACAAGCGCCTACATGGTGGAAAACAATAATTCAGATATTCACAACGCAACCTACATCTTTATATGTTCAACAGAGATACCAAATTAAAACCTGATCCTCAAATAGTGTCCATGGATTTTCAGATCCTTGTTGACCAGAAGAAATCTGCATAAATAAAGTTTCTACTTTTAAGACATATCTTAAAGCAAACAAGATGGTAAAGGAGTGAGCAATAACACAGAGCATATACCTTCAGGCCTTTTAACTTTTTGCCCCTGTCCCGACCCCCGATAAACTTAAGAAACTTGTTGGGGTTGGACATATTGCTCATCTGAGAAGCCGCTGGAGAAGGAATAGTACTGTCAAAATTATTCTCCACTGATTGTTTGGCAGTCTTTTGCTTCTTATGACCATACAGACCTTACAAAATACAGCTAAAAATGTCATTGAGATCTCAACAAGTTAAAAAGAAGCATGCTGACTAAAAGAGAGATACATGCCAACATAACATCGTAATCATGTAATGTCCAGCAGCTGTTAAACTAAATTCATATGAAACACTTTCACTTTAGAGTTTAATCATGATATACATTGTACACTCCAAAAATAATGTGCAACGGCCCCTAAAGTAATAGCTACAGACTTAGTTTGATTCATACACTAGAAGTAAAGCTTAGGCTTCCCCCAGTTAGACCTGACAGCTAAAGAACAAAGTTATACAGTCATGCAACAAAAAATTTTAAGCGGATACTTGAATGATACCATTCATATTGAATTGATTATCTGGTCGCTTCTTCCGGTGTTCCTGCCAAAATAAGAAATCATTAGATTCTTTGTAGGAAGTCTATTACAATCAATTACAATTACCTACACAAGAATATAAAACTTCCGTAAAACTCAAGTAAGATCACTGTCAATAACCACGACTCTAAGATGAAGAAAAGAAACAAGAAAGAGACGCCAAGTAATTAAAATTCAAGAGCATCTTACTGTCAAAGGCATCAAACAGCCCCAACATATACAACATTTATCATTTCGATAAGAAATTGACATCGCTAAACAAACTCCTGCGGCGCTTTATTTAACCATTTGTTGACATTGAATTTCAACATCTTTTACCAGCAATATTACCTGTTCACCATGGACCATTGAATCAGGATGCCATGATTGTTCGTATGCAGAGCCCTGCAACAAATGAAAATTGCATATTATCATATAATGCCAGGATTGATCAAAGTATTTTTCCATGAAAAGCCAGATATTATATGTCGAAACATATTGCAAACCAGATGAACCTTCTTCTTCTTAGGTTTTCCTGATGTTTCAGCCATGTCATAAGGTAGCTGCTTCTCATAATTACGACTAGATTCAACTTCTGTGCCTTTTTGAACCGCAGATCCACCATTCAAACTACTTTGCTCATCCTGAAAAGAGCTAGTGTCTCCACTAGAGGCATCTGTATTTGAGCGCACAGGTACACTTCTAACAGTGCCACAGCCAAAAGGACTCGCAATCCTCTGCCTGGAAGCAGTGCGAATTCGCTTCATTGGAACTGAACCGGCATTGAGATTACTAGCAGGCCTTTTGCCCATCAATGGGTTGGAGCCACCAGTGTAGCTACCGTGTTNTAACAGTGCCACAGCCAAAAGGACTCGCAATCCTCTGCCTGGAAGCAGTGCGAATTCGCTTCATTGGAACTGAACCGGCATTGAGATTACTGGCAGGCCTTTTGCCCATCAATGGGTTGGAGCCACCAGTGTAGCTACCGTGTTTTAAATCAACTCCATGATCAAATGACCGGGCAGAATGATACTTCATCGAGTTCTTCTTTTTTTTGTGGGTTAAATTATTTGATTTCCTATATTCACGAGCTCCAGGTAGACAATAGTTACTCGTTTCTTCGTCATCCTCGTCATAACCATTGTATCCTGTGTCTACAGTTGAAAACAAATATTAGTATCCGTCTATCCAGTACGTGGAGCTCAACCAAAAATATTATGCATACCTTCTGCCGGATCATAGGCTGATGTCTCGACCTCCTCCTGGATGCTACTTCCAGATTTCTGAGACGGATAATGCTGTTAAATATCTTCAAAAATTCAAAACATATATATATATGCAATACACCCAGTTAAGGTCCTGACGTGAGAGCTCGTAGCACTAAATACTCCTCACATACCTCAGACAAGACAAGATGAGATTCAATCGACCCACGGTAGGCCTCCATTGCACCAGATGGAACTGAGTAAAATAGGCTTTCCTGCACATCAAAAAGCTCAGCTAACAACGTTATAGGGAGTTATCCACAACTGAAATGCTTCAGAAAAACGAAAAGACTAGTTTCGTACTTCTGTAAGCTGATCATCCCAAGATGTCTCAAATATGCCAGGGTCACACATATTTTCAGGCGTCGACGGTGCTGCTGCTTGCAGATGGGGGGTAGAAGACTTGACAAACTTCAAAAATCTGCGTGCATATTCTGTGACACCAGAAGCTGAACATTTGTCGCGACTATCAGGGTTCAATTCCTTCATTGTTTCCTGCATACGATAACAGTATTAGTTGGCAATATACCAAAAAGGAATGATCAAAAGTGTAAAAAAATAGCAACAAAACTAGAGCAAGCTCTTAGACTTCTAGAGAATCAGAGTGATCTGGTATCGCAGTCATAGAGGGCACTATACAAAGAATGCGCATTTGTGTGTGTGCGCGCGCCCAAGGAAAAGAAAAGCCAAAAACCATAAGACAGATATGTGAGGCAGTCGTATACCGTATTAGTTCCCAAGCTTGTCTCCTCATGCTCCCTAGGAACCTCCACAGAACCCCAGAACTGCAAGACAGCATTAGCTAAGGTTGAAGCTAAGCTTTTCAGCTTTCTGTGCTGAGTTCTTTCCTTAAATTTCAGCTGAGAGGTAAAAGCTGCTCGATGACAAATCTGCATGGCAGCAGTCATCTTCCAAAGACGCTCCTAAAATACGAGAAGTAAAAGTGAGGCTAAACAGAAATGCAATATGTCCACTTATTGAAAATTGTTCCAGTAACAGAAAGGCTGACACCATTCATAAAGAGGAGTTTCCATACGCTCTTAATAATAACAAGCATGACAGTCCAAAAAATGCATAAATTTTTCCATTTACGTCCAGAAAATCAGATCAGACAGATCAAGTAAACCATACCTGCGCAAAATCATTTGCCAGCCATGCCATTTCTTCGAGGACAAAGTCCCATTGGGATTGCGTACGAACCTCCACTGGTACGGTACCAGAAGATAACTTAGCAATCCTCTGTCTCTTTTCCTGTTAGTGTAGTATGTCAGACATAAAAGACTATGAAAAAAAAGAAACTAGAACTTCTTCCAAAGCTTGGCAGGTTGAGATCACCAAGCCAAGTTGAAAAAGAGAACCTTTATAATCCGTGCCTCCTCAAGGATAGAGTCCTCCTTCAAAGTATCTGCCATTCTTGAGCCCTCGTCTGGACTATTCTGGTCTTTTAATGCTGTAATGCCAGGTTCTGACAATACGTTTTTGCTAGCTATGCAAGGACTGGTTTGTGCAGCTGCCCGAGACTTTATAGGGCACAAAGAGCTGTCGGAGGCGTCAGCCAATCCACTAGTACCTTTTATATCCAAATCATCTTGTTGCTTGCTCTCAGTTTCAGAACATTTATTTACATTATGCAGCTCAACTGTACTTATATGATCTTGATTTTCGACTTTAAGCGATTTCAATTGGCTTTGCTGCCCAGAATTTTGCTCACCAGTAATGATGGTAGATTCACCAGGCTCGTCCTCGCTCTTTGTATTAGCCATTTCACCAACTGTTGGATTCAGTATCCCCTCTACTCTTGAAGCATTCTGAATAGGGATACTGTTGGAGTCCGATTTGTCCACTCTATGGAGATCTACTTTAGTATCTACATCTACTTCAACATCATTACCATGAGAGGACTCTCGATCTAACCCTTTATCCCCTTCAGCTGCGCTATTTTTTGAGCTTTCTTTCTCTACTCTGAGATCCCTAATGCCATTCAATTGGCTAGAATTAGTTTCCTGGCTACTTGTCACTACAGCACTGAGAGAGTCGATTACTGTACTAGCAGAGAATGCATGTGCTTTCACCCCGGTAAGACCAGTCTCTCTGGAAGCCACATCTGCAGAACTTTTTCTATTAGCCATATCTACTTTGTCCTCAACTGGACTGTTTTCTGTGGTAGCAGTGCTTTCTCGTACAACCATTTCATCATCTTCTGTCTTCAGCAAGTTGCCTGGGACTACATCTTTTGAAACGGTATTCCCATTGGAAGTTGCAGAGCTTGGACAAGGTACTTGCCTAGTCTTATGATTGCCTGCTTCGGAATCGGAACCCTTTACATCCACAGATTCTTTGCGAATTGAGAGAGACGTTGCACGACTCTGAACTAACTCCGTAGAACTTGACCGTGCTGGATCACGATTTACTTTTGACCTGTTTCTACGAGCATATGGGCGGAAAATGGCAGAATCTTCTGTTTCCTTTTTATTCCGGGAATTATTCATTTTCAAAGACCTTTCCGATTCAGAAGTTCTGCTTCTCTTATTAGGATACTGTGAATTTTTTTCTCCTTCAAGTGACTTATTCTCAGCATCAAACAGTAAGAGATTATCAGCTGTATTGGGTTCAGAAACTATAGAAACTCCAGGTCTACCACTACTCTCCACAGAATCACCATGTGGTGACGCAGTCCGGAGAAGACTATCCTTGACTTCGCTGTAAATGAAAATGGGGAAGAATCATGAGTTGACCCATGAAACCTAACGGGAAAAAACTACAACAAACAAGAAAAAATACCTCTTTACTGCTTGCTTATCTGTGAGCGATGTAGATTGGACGCTTTGTGAAGTTGCATTGCCAAACTTGAAATCCAAAGGATTTCCACCCTAGGGAAGAGAGAATAGTAAGGACTTTGTCATCAAAAAGGAAACAGCAAAAGGGCTAATAAATTACATACTTTCTCCAGAAACTCCAATTCCCTCCTCCTTTCCTCACGGACATCATACTCCTGCCTGTTGAAACAAAGTGATTTTCATTACTAAATAGAATCTATTATCAGGAAAAAAAGAAAAATAAAACTGCAATATACCTTAGGTCCGCTTGAGCCTTCTCAATAGCTTCTCGGCGGGGAGATGATGATTTGACACCAATAATACCACCTCCACTATCGATAACTCCTCCCATGGAATCAACCTCGGCATTTACTAGAAGATATCCTGAAAAAACTTACATTACTTCCAAACTCTTAACCTTAAAAAAAGATGGAAACAATCACAAGCCAAGAACATGTTTCAGTCTTTACACCATTCTCAACAACCACACTGCACAAGATTACCTCCAAATTCTCAACCTGCAAGATAAACAAACAGTTCCCAACAAATTATCTCCACAGAAAGTCATAGCAGCAAAGAGATTATACAAAGTCGTGAAGCAGATTAATGTGTTTAATGCTAAGAAGCTAATTTTAAACATGAAGAGCTAGAAATAGNTCCAACAAATTATCTCCACAGAAAGTCATAGCAGCAAAGAGATTATACAAAGTCGTGAAGCAGAATAATGTGTTTAATGCTAAGAAGCTAATTTTAAACATGAAGAGCTAGAAATAGAAGTAGCAGCTTTGAATTTGAAGCCAGAAGCTTCAAGTAATCAGCTAAAGCTACAAAAGTGAGCACATTTAGAGACGAATTTTGCAGCATTTACATTCAAAACAGCAGGAGAAGACTCGAGACGTAAGAAACCCACGAGGAATCTCGAATTAGGGTTCATAAAGAAAGAGAATTTGAGCAAAGAGTTACCTGAAATTGGATGTAGGAAAAAAATTAGGGCACAAAAATCAAATTTTGAGTTTCTCTCTCTCTCCTAGGGCTGCAAACACAAACCCCTTCTTCTCTTTGATTGAACACTTTCGAATCGAAGAAGACGATAAACGATTTTCTTCGTAGAAGAATTTTTACAAGGATTTCGTGAATTTCATCATCTCGTGAAATTGCAATTTTTTTTCCTTTCAATTTGTGTTTCCCTCTCACACAGATAATTTTTGTTTGTTGTCGTGTTCGATTTTTTTTTTTTTTTTTGCTCCTTCTCTCTCTCCCTCTTCGATGCAACTATGCGACTCTCGCTCGCTTGCTCGCTCTGAGTATTGGGCCTCTCGTGGGCCTTCTCCTCTTTTGGGCCCTTTCGATGACTGCTTGCTCTATTTATCGTACAACTGTACAGTGTGTGTCCATGACAATCTGCTTCTATGGAAATTATCTGCACACTAACCAAAATCTAATTACTTTAGTCAAGTCAAACCAGATTTGTTTTGATTGTACTGATTAGGCTTAGAGATATTATCCAGAACCAGACTAAATCAAATTAGGCAGTACCGAATAGAACTGAATAACTATAAATATTTGAACGATTTTCATATATTTATATCCAATAATCCGAATATAGAACCAAATACGTTTCCGAATGTTTTGAATATTTAAAAATACTAGTTATATTTACATTTAAAATAAATAAGTATCTAAAATACAATTTTTAACTTTTTTAAAGAATAATTTTATTTATATCGAAATAATCAAATAACCAAAATTATTTCAATGTTACGAAATACTTGATTATCCATGTATTTTTTATCTGAAATATCTAAAACCAATGTTCAAGATTGCAATAAATGTGATGCGTGTGGTTGGTTCGTGCCTACCAAGATAACAACAAATCAGAGATTAGTTATGTATTTTCGGAGATTAATTTTAGTAATTTTATTTATTTATATTGTTTATATGATATCACTCCTAAAATTAAACAGAAAATGTCGGTTTGGTGCAGTATTTTAGGTTGGTATATTTATTGACTTTCATGTCTCAAGTTCGAATCTTAGGTAAGGCTTTTTGGAATTTTTTTACCTTTTAAGTTTTAATAAAGAAAAATGATAATTTTTTTTTATTTTCGTCTTCTTCCACACTACAAATTCTGCAATCATAATTTACGGCCGTCATTTAGATTTGCTCAAGTTGTACAACATTTCTTAAGTTTTTTCATATACTATGCATTGTATTATTATAATTTAACAATTAACACTTGATATCAATCTTACACCAACAAAAAAATAAATATATTTAAAATTTTCCGTTTTTAATTCGATTTTGATGAAATCTAAACATCCGTTTTTAATCCGAATTTTAATGAAATCTAAACAGTTTCATACTCCTGAACATATTTTAGCGTTTAAGTGGTCTTTACGCCCGCGTTCTAGAACAAGGTCTAAAACTATCTGAATTACCTTGTCATTTTTATCAAAGTAATTCAAATTATTAAAAAAAAAATTATCCAAGTTATCTAAAAGTATCCAAATACCGGAATCAAACATCTTAACCGAACCAAACTTGATTATTTTGGATATTAGCTGGTTCCCAANATATATTTATTGACTTTCATGTCTCAAGTTCGAATCTTAGGTAAGGCTTTTTGGAATTTTTTTACCTTTTAAATTTTAATAAAGAAAAATGATAATTTTTTTTTATTTTCGTCTTCTTCCACACTACAAATTCTGCAATCATAATTTACGGCCGTCGTTTAGATTTGCTCAAGTTTTACAACATTTCTTAAGTTTTTTCATATACTATGCATTGTATTATTATAATTTAACAATTAACACTTGATATCAATCTTACAACCAACAAAAAAAAAAAATATATTTAAAATTTTCTGTTTTTAATTCGATTTTGATGAAATCTAAACATCCGTTTTTAATCCGAATTTTAATGAAATCTAAACAGTTTCATATTCCCGAACATATTTTAGCGTTTAAGTGGTCTTTACGCCCGCGTTCTGGAACAAGGTCTAAAATTATCTGAATTACCTTGTCATTTTTATCAAAGTAATTCAAATCATTAAAAAAAAATTTATCCAAGTTATCTAAAAGTATCCAAATACCGGAATCGAACATCTTAACCGAACCAAACTTGATTATTTTGGATATTAGCTGGTTCCCAATTTCACTATCCAAACTGAACCGAAACAAAAAGAAACTGAACCAAACAAAAACCAAATAACGCACTGAATCAAAACCGTATATTTCTACACCAAGGACCCTAAAACCAAAAGAATACCCAGATATCCAGGCTTATCTCTCATAAATGGCTTGTAATCAAACATCTTTAAAAAAGAGGGAGTGAAACTGTAGGCAAGCGATGGTCATGGACGACATCAGCTACTTTTATGTTCATAAGGACCATAACACAAGCTAAAGTCACATGGTTTCTTCCTAGGCCGATTAGTACAGTATATGTTTCTTTTTCTGTTACAATTTCTAAAGTCACGAATTATATGAATAAATGGTATATTAGCATTCGGCTTGATGATGTTCCTCTAGAAGACTTGTCTATTCTTAGATTCTTCTGTTAGAAAACGTGATCAGACGATGATTGTCTGAAGAAAAGGTAAAAGTTACATAGTAAAATATTTATTTGATCAATTTGTCTTCTCTCCTACGACAGAAACACAAGAGAAAAGAAGTCAAATACTCATTTCATTCAAGNAATGTTACATAGTAAAATATTTATTTGATCAATTTGTCTTCTCTTCCTACGACAGAAACACAAGAGAAAAGAAGTCAAATACTCATTTCATTCAAGATAGAGAGAAGAAGCAAGACACCATATATCTCTGCAACGTATTCTATAAACGATTAGGAGAGCAAGTTTCTATGCAACTTCTTCACAAGACAATTAAGAAACTTCATCTTCTTCACAAAAAACAACAATACACCGCTTGTTTTTTTGGTCTTATTTAAACGAAAAGTGCAATTTGTTTGTTCAATAGACAAGGCAACACTCTTCAAGTACTATATATCTTTTTATAGTTCTCTGTCCTAATAATGTATAAACAGAGATATTCAACNTCATAGAAAAGTGCAATTTGTTTGTTCAATAGACAAGGGAACACTCTTCAAGTACTACATATCTTTTTATAGTTCTCTGTCCTAATAATGTATAAACAGAGATATTCAACCAAAACAGTGTTTCAAATGCATTCCAGCAACCATTATAAATCTCAACGAAGTTCAAAATGCGAGTAAGTGAGGAAAAAACAAGCTGAAGTCAACGAGAGAAGTTACTCATTAGACTGAAAACATAATCTCCCAATCAAACAGTAGCAGAAAGAACATGCATGAATGCAAAAGACTTGGGGACTTTAAGCACAGCATCAGACCACTCGACAGTCCCGAAAATCTCTTCACTGCTACACCTTTCAAGCTCAACCACGGCACACCAAATCATCCTTTCCTGACACTTGCTAGAACGATCATGCCTGTCCCATAAAACCGCCATCTTCCCACCATAATCCCCCAATTTAACAGCACAAGAAGCGTGACGACCAAAGAGAAACTTAGGCAGCCCATCCAAACCCTTCAAGACTCTCCACTCTCTTACCTTACTGTCAAACCATCTGAACGTTCCGTTACCATACGCGTACACCACGTCATCTATCACCGAACATGACGTTCTATTACCATCCGGTGTTTGCCATTCTTCAGGTTCACTTGTATACGACACACTCCTCCAAGTTTGGGTTTCTGGATCGAAAACCTCAGCCCCCTGGGGTGAACTCATCTCTTTAAGGCCTCCTTTAACAAGTATCTTTCCATCAATAGCAACGACCAATGGGTCCTCCCTGGCCACCTCCATGTTTGGAGCTTGGCGCCACGTGTTAAACCGGCAGTCCAGAACCGAGACGGCGGAGGAAGGCACGCCGTTGATGACTCCGCCGATTTCGTAGATATCAGAACCAACAGTGACGAAACTTGACCCAACATGAGTATAATGAGGAGATGTGACTGGAATCAAAAGATTCTCACTTAGCTTCTTTTTCCTTGTTAGGGCTCGATTAGGTCTTCGGCAGAGAGTAAACCACCTAGGGTTAGGGTTAGGGTAAAGAGACAACCGTAAGCACACGTAAAGACAACTCTCTGTGCGGTCTAAGAGAGAACGGGTCCTGTAAAGCTCCGGTGAAGCGAGGAGAGATCGATAGGTCTTGGAGACGAGGGAGAGAGTCGGGTAGTACAATCTCGAGAGCCGTGCGATGCAACTCCGAAGTAAATCATCGGGAAGAGACAAATTTGCGGTTGTTAGCCGGAGAAAAACCGATGGATTAAGCAACGGTTGATTTGTCGTCTTCTTCTTCCTCTTTTTCTCTGGGCACGACATTGACTCTGGATTGAACGAGACGAAGGAGAGCTTTTCGACCTGCAAAGATTATATCCAAGGGAGGATGGATTTAGGGGTTTCGACTTGACTCTTCGATTCCAGTGATAATGGGTCCAGGCAATAAATTTCATCTATTAAATTTTAACATTAAGATAAAACGTTTCGAAGTTTCCTCTTTTTTTTT
>OVBB01000209.1:0-35364 GCA_900406415.1 Isatis lusitanica
AAGTTACAGCTACAGCCAATGTATTTACAGCATAAATACTACAGCAAAAAAATTACAGCTAAAGACGAACCATTGGCTGTAGTTGTAAGTTTTTTGCTGTAGATATTTTAGATAAAACATGATTGGTAAATTATAAAATGTCTGTAACATGTATAAAATAATTATTTTATATTAATTAAAATACTTTGTATTAATAAAAACATGAAAATTATCTCTTATTAGAATTAAAAAATTACTAAAAATTCAAAAAAGTATTGAAAAAATTATAANATAGGATTTTCATTTTTTTATATAGTTTTTTCATATTTACTTTTTTACTTTTTCCTTTTAAAAAGTATAGTTTCTATTTTCACATACTTTTTCCTTTTTTTTTAATTGACAATTTCTATTTTCACATTTGTGTAATATTTACTAATGATTTATTTTCTCTACAGCTTCTACAGCCAAAAAAATATGGATGTAGGATTTTTTGCCTAATGCAATACATAAGGAAAGATTTTTTTTGTTTTGCTGTATCTTTAGTTTATAAAGCCACAACATGATTGGTAAAAATTAGTAAAATTTTCTGTAGAAAAAATTAAAGCTACATCATGATTGGTTGGGTATTAATGTTTTAAAGCTAAAGAAGGCTGTAGGAGCAAGATACAGCCCAACCAATCACCCACATTGTCTCTTTCATATGTAAAGAGCAGATTTTGATGCACTAATATGTAGCCCTTTGATCATAGAAAATTCATCAAAAACAACAAAGTCGTATGGTCGGCTCTGAGTTTTTGAGGATATAAACAATTTAGTAAGATCTTTAATAATTTTTTTTTAACAATTTGAGAGTCTGTATTATATATATTACATCATAAAATTTTAGGAGCTAGAGGCCAATGTTTCATTTAGCAGTCCCCAAAGCCGGTCCTGATTTCAAAAGTTTCTTGTTCGAAAATATGATCGTGACCAATTTGTAAACATCAAAACGTTATCTGTAAAATATTTTTTCATATTTTCATCAGCATAAGTTTCAATAATATATTTTAACTCATTTTAACTCATGACAAAATGGCTACGATCAATCTTCCTTCTATGCTAATTTTTACAAGATGTTACACCTTAGGAGCAACACAAGCATTCCGCTATTGCTTCGAAGAAGTATACCTTGGATATTTTGGTATATTTGGAAGAATAGAAACTCTCTTATCTTCAATGGTCTCCAGTTCGACGCTCTTCATTCCATCATTAAGATAAGAGAGGAAACTGATCTGTGGTTCAAGGCTCAAACGCTCAACTCAATACAATGCGCTGCAGTGTCGCGGACTCCTCAGACTTCTCCTTCTTCGTGGAGACCTCCTGATCCCGATTCTTTAAAGTGCAATGTGGGAGCATCTTGGAGCAAAAAATCTCGAGTAGGAGGTATTAGTTGGGTCGTTAGAGATCATTCTGGAGCTGTTCTCCTCCACAGTCGTAGATCTCTTTCGAACATAGATTCCTTTGCAGACCTTTCCTTTCAAAGCTTACTATGGGCTATGGAAAGTATGCATTCCCATCACTTTACAAACGTTGTTTTTGCTATCGAAGCAAAAGATCTTGTAAATGCCTTTGACCGCCCTCCAGCTTGGCCTTCCTTCCTCTTCAAAGTTGAAGAGCTTAAGCTATTGTCTAACCATTTTTTGACCTTCTCGTTGATTTTTGAACAGAGCTCCGCGAACAGAGGTGCAAGTCTCATTGCCCAGAGTGCTACTGATCCTTCTCTGTTTCAGTCTTATGTTGCTTCAGGGCACCCTGCTTGGCTTACTCATCTTTTTGAGACTGAGAGATGCTTCTCTGTTCTGGCTGTGTAGCTATTTTTGATGTGTCTTTTGCTCCTTTCTGCCCTTCTTTGTAAACGTTTGCTAATCAATATTACTCAGACGAAAAAAAAAAAAAACTCATGACAAAAAAAAAGTATGAAGATAAAGAATACCCTTTCTGTATATCCCCATTGCTAGTACAAAGTCTTCCGCTTGACTAATATTAAAAACAAGAGATTGTAGATACATACATTGATAAATCCATGGGGTGAATATCTGAAAAATTCAATGTCTCATATTGGTTCTAAATGTTTTGACATAGAATCTACTAAAAATAATGAAATACCGTTAGAATATATAAAATATAACTTAATTAGCGATCAAATTCCAAAGTTTTATTAAATTTTCAAATTTAGTTGTCAATTAAATCATATCTTTATTTTTACGGTATCTCATCATTTATAATCGTTTTTAAAACTTTGAATCATAAAATATATATATGAAACTATTTAGAATTTTTATTACATAGATAACACATTTATTTGTTTTGCTTTTAGTCTAAACAAAATATTAGAAAAGCAATACAATAGCTATTATAATATAGTTATAGTTTTTATAAGTAATGTTTATTGATATTTAGTTATTTACTATGATCATTATTTTTTATTTGTATATTTTAAACTAAAATTTAATGAGAGTCTACCATTTTATTAAATTCTAATGGTATTTCCCGATTAAATGTTAATTTATATATCACTATATATATGGACAGAATTTTCTGTTATTGAAAGCCCATAAGCCCAAGAGCTGCTTTGGTGTTTGGAAAAGGAAAGATCCAAACAAACACAAAACTCGCAAAGATCCGACGTTGAACCCTTTCCCTCTTGGCCGCCTTCACGCGATGCATCCGCCATTGAAGCTCCGTTCATCTCTGTTGATTCTCTAAATTCTACACTCTTCCCTTCTCTTCTCCTCCTCCATTTCCTTCCTTCTTCAATATCGAAACACTTCTGTTCGATTTTTACGAAACCGTGCTTCCAAATCGGAAGCACTTGCTTCCGTTGCAATTCCAAATCGGAATCTCACTTCTGATTCCAAATTGAGGAATCGCGAGCCCTTTTTCTATGGCGGTTTGGCGTATAATCAGTCGGTCGTACCTCAAGTACTACGCAACAACACAACTAACCAGGAACTACAGTAAAGTTTGTCTCGCTACCTCGCTCACTCATGTCGTGAAGCAGACAAAGTTGTCTTCTTTTGACATCCCAAATTCAGATATATGTAGAAAACCTTCTAAACTCTTCGAAAATGTCAGGTTGTTTGCCACTTCAGCTCAGGTACACTCCTTTCCAACAAAAAAACACTTTTTTATTTATTTCTCAGCAGTGTGTTCTCGTTATGGTAATAATGCAATTTCTTAAGTCTTAGCGTCCGTTCTGGAATTTGTATATATATATATATATTCGTGGCTCTCCAATTCGTTGTAGTTTGGTTAATTGCTCCTCCAATTTGCTATTGTTGTTGCCTCTTAGATTGCATTTGATTATGCGTTAGAGAACTGTATGGAAGATCTTGAACCACCCTGCAAGATTTGCTTTTTATCTATGTTACTGCTTCTTGAAGTTTGTGTACTAAAGATAGTTATAGCTGGAGTTCACATAGTGCATGTGTTGGACTTTCTGCTTTAGGGTTTTTGGGTTGTATGTGTTTATAAGTGTTTAGTTCGGTAGAGTTTCTGGCAATTGGAAGTTTGTGAGCAACGTATTGGATCTCCTTCGTCATAGTATATCCGATGATCTTGTTCATGATTGTGTCGTCCATAACTTCACATTTCGATGAATTTGTTTCAGAGAAGGAAGACAGAAGAGGAAGTTGATTCCGATGGTCCACGTCTCAATGAGAAAATTACTGCTGAGACTGTTAGATTGGTTTCCGAGGAAGGTAATTTATTTCATGTACCAGATAAAGAAACAGTGAAAAACGAGAAATGGAAGAAGACTTGGTTTTGTTAGTAAGTTCCTACTCGGTGGAGTCTTTTAGATCGAGTCAGTTAAAAGTCCCTTGTTCGTATAGATTTTACTAAAGAAGTGTGTGACATCTGTGAAAAGTCCAGAGGATAGCTTTAGAACACTTCAGGAAAATAAGAAAATATAAACGGAACGTAGGAGATTCTGATAATCAAGAATTTGTGATATGGTTTACTAAAGAGTAGTGGGCGTCATCTGCGAGAACTCCAACGTACAGCTTAAGAGCTCGTAAAGAAAAGATAAACTGAAATATCGGAACGTGTGATTTGGTTTTGTCGTTGTGCAGGACACTGCGTTGTGTCTCTGAAGGAAGCCCTCAGACGGGCTAAGGAGCTCAAGCATGACTTAGTTGAGGTGATATGTTAATTGAAATATTAGATCTTTGGTGGATCTGTCTTAATTTGTATCCTATAGTCTACAAATACCTCTCCTGCGGTTTATCTCTTTATATATTTCTAATTCTGTTTGTTTTTCTTCTTGTTCTGCTTGTTGTCTTGTAGGTCCAGAGAGATGCTAGGCCACCAGTGTGTAAAATTGTAGACTACGCGCATGAGAAGTACAAGAAAGCTCAAGTAGGAAAGGAGCGTGCTAAAGCCAAGGTCTGTGATATGGCGTTATTCATTCTTCAAATTCTCTAGCTTTTGTTTTGTGTGAAATATATTAGTTGTAATGCGTCCTGAGTTTATGGTTTTTGCCTTGTTCTAGCGGGCTGAAGTAACCATTCGACCTGAGGTCAAGGAAATTCGATTTACTCCAAAAATCGTACGCTTCTCTTGAGACACCCTCTCTGTTTCTTCTTCCTCGTCTCATCTGTATGGTTATGAAAACAACTACAATGAGAGTTTCGTTTCACTTTCTTTTTCTTTTCAGGATGCAAAGGACTTGCAGTTTAAAGCAAAGCAAGCAATAAAACTGATGGAAAGTGGTTATCGTGTGAAGGTAGTAATTTTCTTTTGTGACCAAACCGCTTTATGATTACTGGTTTCTCATGGAAACTCGTGAACTATTTTGCGATTGTGTATATATCTATGTTAAAAACGTGATAGTTCCGTGATGCTGCGGTAAAAATTAAAGCCCCACCAAAGAGATCGTCGCAATGCTCCTTGTGTTTCGCTTGTTTGACAGTAAAATCTTCACGTTTCATTTATCTCTCTTTTGTTGTTCTCTGTTTTGTAACAGTGCCATGCAGTTCCTGACAAGGACAAGAAGAAGGAGCTTGAACCAGAGAAGCTGCTAGAGTTATTATCTCGCTTCACTTGTTTAGTAAGTCTCTACTTCTCTATGTCCTATCCTTTGTCTCCTACTCGCAACCCTTATCTAGTTTTCTCGTCTCTCGGCTTCCTTCGTATCAGATAACATCAATGCTTGTCATAATTTATATCGACACAGATCGGAGATGCACTAGTGGAGTTTGGACCAGAGGCGGATAAAGGTAACGCCGTTGTGGTAGTTAGACACGCCAAGTTTGGCCCGCCCAAGAAAGGAAAGGCGATAAAGCTGAAGGAAATGAACTTAAAAACTGCAGCCCGAATAAAAGATGAGTCACCAAAGCTTGACAGCTTAGAAGCCGGAGAGTCTACCGTTGATGATGAGGGAGTTATTGAGACTGACAAACCTGAGCACGATTCTAAGCAAGCCCGACCAGTTCAAGCCCAAAACAGATATGCAAAAAGTGAACCGAGCAGTGACCTCTCAGGAGGTAGAGATGCAAACCGGTCTGAACCTCAGTTTCCAGAACGTCCTCGGTTCCAAAACCAACCTCCAAACCAACAACCCAATGGGCGGTTCGATCCTCAGTCTCCAAACCAGCCTCCTAGTCCACCACGGCCTCGGTTTCCGAACCAATCTCCAAACCAACAACTCAATGGGGGGTTCGGTCTACAGTCTCCAAACCAGCCTCCAAGTCCAACACAGCCTCGGTTCCAAAACCAACAACCTACTGGCCGGTTTGATCCTCAGACTCCAAGTCCACCACGGCCTCGGTTCCCAGACCAAGTTCCAAACCAGCAACCCACTGGGCCATCATCTCCAAACCGGCACCTAGACCGGCAAGGTCCTCCACCTGGATTCCAAAACCAATCTCCAAATCAACAACCTACCGGTCGGTTTGGAGCTCAGCCACCAAAACCGCCGCCCCGAGTTTCACCACCACCACCACGTCCACCAACACGGTTACCGAACGAAACTCCGAACCAACAACCTACGGGCCCTGGAAGATCTAGTGGTCCAGCTCCAAGTTATGGGATTTTCAGCACCCCAAATACCAAGTAGAAACAACCGATTTTTAAAAGAAACCCATAGGACTTGCAATTTTTTCATGTATAACTGATAGTTCAATAATGCATACATTTGTAACTCTCATTCAATTTTGTTGTCACCACTCAATAATCTATGAACCAAAAAGCTTAGAAACCATATGAGTCTAAATAATATAAAATTTAATTGTTTTTTTTATTTAAATAAAAAGTATGAAAAATCGGGGGGAATAAAGTAAAATAATGAATTTTATTTTTTTTGAGAAGCAAATAAGTTAAAGATAATTTGGATTGGGCCTTAGACCCGAAGGAGGGTTTAGGCTGAATCTGGCAAGTGGGTACCAATAGAGAGAGCGACCACCTCACAACCTTCAGTCTTCAGAGCCATTCTTTTTTTGCCCTAGATTGCGAGCGAGCGGGAGATTTCCAGATTGACACCAGCTTCGAGTTCCTCTCAGTTCCTCG
This sequence comes from Isatis lusitanica, assembly GCA_900406415.1. Classification (NCBI taxonomy): domain Eukaryota; kingdom Viridiplantae; phylum Streptophyta; class Magnoliopsida; order Brassicales; family Brassicaceae; genus Isatis; species Isatis lusitanica. The sequence continues at coordinate 6,526 of OVBB01000209.1, forward strand.
TTTTCTCTTGCTTCTTCGAGTTTCGGTAAGCACTGAGTTAACTCAACTCGTTCTCAATTTCAATCTGGAATTCGTCGTATCCTGATTCCTGACTATCTCCTGCTTCGGTATGAATTTGGTAACCTAATTAGCAGAGATGGATTTTTTCACCGAAGGAATTAGGGTTTGGAATCGATTTAGACTCGCTGTATGAGTAATTTTTACTTAGGGAGTGATGCTGAGTTTGTGCTTGTTCTTACGCTAATTCTATACGTTTTGTAGATTCTAACGACTGAGAACAGTGTTGAACTTATCTGCCGACGATATCTCCTATTATGGATTTTGATGAGTATGAATACCTAGAGAAGACAGTTGAGAATCCCCACCTGGAGAACGAAGTTGGGAATGGTGGTGATGAGAAAGCCAAATCTGAAGTGAAAGAGCGGAGTAGAAGCTCAAGGCATAGGAGTGATGAGAAGCGGGACGAAGACGAAGATGGCCGGCGTTCTAAACGGTCGAGGTCGCACCACCGTTCACGATCTAGAGACCGAGAGAGGGATAGGCATAGAAGTAGCCGGGAGCACAGAGACAAGGAGAGAGGAGATCGAGATCGCGAAAAGGATAGAGGTAAAGAAGAAAGAAACGGGAAAGAGAGAGAGAGGGACAAAGACAAGGATCGTGTCAGTAAAGTGCGTGACCATGAAAAAGACCGAGAGAGAGATCGTTCACGTCGAAGCAGAAGTCGATCTGAGAGACATCGGAGTCAGGAAAGAGAAAAAAGCATTGAAATAGAAACTAAGGAAAGAGACACCAAGGACCGTGACAGAGATCGCAGGTGCCTCTTCTCTTACATTTGTTCACATAGATGCTTACTGCATTCGATCAATATACATATTTTTCATAAATTGGGTCATATTATCTGTTGTGGTTGAAGGGACACATCCTAGTTGGTGATTGTCTCTGATTTTTCAAATTTGCGTACTGTGTTTATAGCTGCTTTGCCGTTTCTATCCTTTTTAAAGAAGAGTCCTTCATGGTAGGTTCAGAATGTTATTGGTGAAGTTGTGACTGAATTTGAGGATGCGGGCTCCTAGTGTGCTTCCTGCTTTCTTGAATTGACAACTGAATTTGGAAATCTCTTATGTTTTTTGGGTTATGCTACAATAGCTTTGATATAAGCTATAAGTTTTAACAGGTTCATAATGCTATTAGGTCCATTGGTATTGCCTTCTGTACAACTTGATGGGGCTCGTTCCGTTTAAGATTATCATTGTTATAGAAGGTAAACAGTTTTTGGTTAGACTTCAGGTTGGTCCCGTGCTAAATTTAAAATGAAAGAAGTTCTAAGTTTAAATTATGAGTTTGTTGTTCATCACTTGTTGACTTTGCATAGTTCCCTGCAGGGCCATCTCGTGCTTCACGTGTGTACGCCTATCGGAGAAAAGTTTATCTGTTGTGAATTTTCCTAGTACTAACATTTTTCTTCATACCAGAAGATGCCTTCTGATATGTTGTCTTTGGCATATTCTAAGATGTTGCGACATCTTGGAAAATATTGTTGAAAAGGTATCTAGTTTCAAAGTTAACAAGGTTACATGTTTCATTTTTTGTTATTATGCAGACGTCATAAAGATAAAAAAGAGGATAAGGTAGAGCCTGAGGCTGATCCTGAAAGAGACCAGAGAACAGTCTTTGCCTATCAGGTATTCCTGTTGTGATAACTATTGTTCATTCGTAACATTTTAAGTTGATCAATAATTAATGGTTTGTTGGTATCTGTGCAACAGATTGCTTTGAGGGCAACTGAAAGGGATGTTTATGAGTTCTTCTCCAGAGCTGGAAAGGTTTGTCCTTTGCTCTTCTGGTTTCATGTCGCCATCTAAATGTTGTTTTGGCTTGTTCAGTTAATTTTTCATATCTTTGTAACACATTGCCTCCTAATACGGTTATAGGTACGAGATGTGCGGATAATTATGGATCGAATTTCCAGGCGTTCAAGAGGAATCGGGTAAGTTTAAAACAGTTTACTTCTTTGAGACTTCTTTGACGAGAGCAAGCTTCTGTTCATGTTAAAATTTATTAATTGTTGGTACACTGATAAGCTTCGAGTAGCTTCGGGGCATATAAATACTGCAGTTGCTATGATGTATCTTGTTTCAGACTTTCAGTACTGTTTGCTAGTTTCTAAGTTGGTCCTGCTCGCAGGTATGTGGAGTTTTATGATACAATGTCAGTCCCTATGGCTATTGCTCTATCTGGACAGCCTCTTCTTGGTCAGCCTGTTATGGTAAAACCATCTGAAGCTGAGAAGAATCTTGTTCAGTCAACAACTGCTGCCGCTGGAGCAGGGGGGATGCTGGGCCCCTATTCTGGTGGAGCTAGACGTCTCTATGTTGGTAACCTGCATGTTAACATGTCAGAAGATGATCTGCGAAAGGTAAACTATTTTATTTTTCTTAGCAGTTATGGTGTGACAGGTACCACACCTACTTTAATTGTTTATTGAAATTAACTAGCGGCTATTACGCTTAATATAGTACATAGACGAAAGTGTGAATATTAGTATTTCCGTTTTTCTGGAAACCACAAACTTTCAGGAATATAGACTTCTTTTGTGATTGCTCCATCTTCTGATCGTAAAGTTCTTGTTCACGTAACATAATAATACTTTTCTTTTGGCATTGCTAGGTTTTTGAATCATTTGGGAGCGTGGAGCTGGTGCAGGTACCTCGTGACGAAACTGGCCATTGCAAAGGATTTGGTTTTGTTCAGGTATGTCGAATCAATGCCAGTCTTGACTTCTTGCTAATTTTCTTTGTGATTTACAGCGATCTTATCTTTTCCAAACCTTTCAGTTTGCTCGCCTGGAGGATGCCAGGAATGCACTGAATCTGAATGGGCAGTTGGAGATTGCAGGTCGTGCAATCAAGGTATTGGTTGAACTTAATTTTGAAATTTATATATGATATCAATCCGGACGGCCATATAGAGCTCTAGTTGTGTTAAGTACTTTCTAGACTCTAAGAAACAAGGATTCTTTCAGTGTGGTGAGATTATAAATTTAACAGCCAAACAGAAATTTATGTTCTCTCTGCGTAGTGATGTCACATTTTTATGTCTACTAAGGAAACTGAGCTATGACACCTGCATGTGGATATTTCTTTTGGCTTTGAGCAGTCAAACCATCTTGAGTCCGTCTCAGAGGTTTCTAAACATGCATTTTACAGTGCATGTTATGTGTGTTGATGATGTAGTTTTACTTTTCATTAGGTGTCAGCTGTAACAGATCAGACTGAAGTCCCAGAAGGTGGACAAATGCAAAACACTGGTGATCTGGATGATGATGATGGAGCGGGCCTGGTAAGTAGTTTTCTTAATCTTGCTAACCTATCCTCCAAAAGAGGACGTATCTCATGGATATACAGGGACACCTGAATTAATCTGTTTCATATGATAGATATAGACTTTGCATCATGTAGGATTTGGTATATACATGAGCATAATTTTATAATCAACTTAATAAACCGATGTTAACTGTTGTTGGTTTTCTGTAACTTTTAATAGCCACTGTGTGTAAGATTTATGGTGGTATAAAGGAAAACGGAGTTGCCTTTGAAAAATTGTTGGTAAACTTATTCTTTCTTGAAGCCTTACCTAGTTGCTTATACTGCAGTCTCTGAATGCGCAATCGCGGGCGGAACTCATGCAGAAGCTCGATCGCAGTGGGACTGCATCAAGGTTTCCTTGGCCTCTATTTACTTATTTCGGTTGATGTAGTTTGCGTTGTTTATATTCCAATTTCACTAAAAAACAAATCTTTATTTTTGCAGCACTGGCCTTACTGCAGTCGGTGCAGCCTCGACAGTCTCTCCGTTGGTGGCTCCTCTTGTACAAGGGGGCTTCCCTGCTGTTGCTGGACTCGCAGGGGCCGGCATTTTCCCCGGTGTAAATATTTCACCTGTCGTCGACCCTATTGGTGTCCCTAGCGAATGTCTACTGCTTAAAAATATGTTTGATCCATCCACAGAGGTTGGTGATCTGCTATACACTTTCTCGTCTCTTAAAGTTGTGTACCCTCAAGCTAATTCTTCTTTATACGTGTTTCTGTCTCGCAGACTGAACCTGATTTTGACAAGGACATTGAGGAAGATGTTCAAGAAGAATGCTCTAAATTCGGAAAACTGAATCATATCTTTGTTGACAAGTGAGTGAGCTCTAGTATCCTGTATTTCTCATTCTCCAAAAAAAAAGTAGACTGATCTGAAACCTTGATTCTCTGTTGCTCGAAACAGAGACAGCATCGGTTTTGTCTACCTGCGATTTGAAAATGCACAAGCAGCCATGGGAGCGCAACGTGCTCTCCATGGAAGATGGTTTGCCGGAAAGATGATAACAGCGACTTACATGGTACATGACTTGTCTCACTTCCAAACTTGTTCGATTTCATTCTGTACTAACGAGTCATCTTCGTCCTTTGTGTTCGCAGACTACAGAGACTTACGAGTCCAGATTCCCTGAGAGTAAGTAGAGCTTCACGAGAACGTAAGCCTGGGAAAATTTAGGTTTGTTTCTGGTGCTGAGAAAGAGTTTTTAGTATGGTTTTTTAAAAGCATCAATGAAGATGGAATTTAAGTTAATGAAAGCTTGTCGTATCGCTGTTACAAAAATCCAAATCTTTTGACGAATGTCTCGTGTCAAATCTATGTTTATGCTTTTACCTGCTTGTATTATTAAACTCTCGATATTATGTGTTTGTTTCTTTTCGTCTTTCATTGATGATACCTTTCTTTATGTTCAACTAAGTATTTTTGTAATGTGCCAACATATTTTAGATCTCATAAGAATGTTTTGACTCTTGATATTTCGGTTCGAAATCAAAAGAAAGTTGACTTGAACTTAAAATATAACTATGACTCGTACTAGTCCTTATCAATTATTGTTCTTGAAGTTAATATAACAAATATGCTTCTGTATTTTCTTAATACCGTATAGTTTAAAATTTTGAGAATATCTCTTAACATAATTTGCTGAATAAACAAAAAAAGACATTTAAGAAACTAACCAAAACCTCTCTATGTGGCAAGATCCTGACCAGATCTAGGTTTTTTGGTTAGTTCTTTAAATCATTTGTTATTATTCGGCAAATTAGCTATATTGTATTTATTTTCACGTATAAGCTGATAAGGGATGGTTAAATCATGATTCCGGTTAACGGAATTTTTTGGGTATATGATATCCGAAGTAAAAGGAATAATTTTTAAAAAATCAAAACAGAAAGCAACATTCGTATTCGATTTTTTGTTTCAATATGTTTTCAACAGAAATGTAGGTTTTTGGTTGTTTTTTTTCTTCCGTTGACAAAAAAAAGGTTGTGTTTTTTTTTCCGGTTCGGTTTAGATAGAAAGCCAGAATCGGGAGACTTAGTAAACAGATCCAACGGTCCAGATTGAATACTTGGGATCATCGATAGTGCTGGTGGAATGTCACGAAAAGAAAAAAAACGAATTTTTTAGACATGAAGTTACATAATGACGAATATACCCTTGACGCCGCTGAGCGAGAGAGCTCCAGCTCGTCCCCTTGCCTTCTTCAATCTCTTTCTTCTCCTCTCGCTTTACAATTGTTCTTATGTTCTCTCGTATTCCTTTTTTTCTAAAAGAAACTTTGTTGCATCAACGATCAAACGAAAATCGAATCGAAATCTTCATCTCTTAGATTTCTTTCCTCGGGTTACTTCCAGAAGATTCCGACCTGGTACATGCTTTTTTGTATTGATTCGTCGATAAAACAATCTGTTAAATTTTCATCGGCAAGCTCAATGTGATTACTTTCGCGGAAATCTTGATTTACTATCATTTTCTTCCATGTATGTTTGCTGGTGATGATATTTGGTTCCGTTTATTAACTGGGTTTGAGATAGATTCTTGTGAATCGTCGTAATGTTCTATGGGCATGCTTAGCTTTGAGCTTCGTTTTAGAGATTTCATTTTTATTTTTTCTGTGTAAAGCTTGATTCTTTTCGGAAGCTAATCATTTTTATTTTCATTTTGACTTTTAGCGCAACTTTTTTTTTTCTTCGCTACTACTATGGATTGTTGCATCGTTACTATCATACGTTTAGATCCTAGTCTCCTGTCGATCCTTGTTTCTGTAGCTATTGGGTGTTAGAGAGTTCATTACAAGTTTTTGTGAGGGCTCATCATAAGTTTTGCTTGGTTTTTTAGATGGAACATGAGCAAGATGACCCTGGTTCAGCAACGCATGGTGGGGTTGATTCAATTGAAAGTGATCCAACTGTGAATAACAACAGCGTTCGTATAAATAGGTCTGATGATTCAGTAAGTCGAGAGCATCCGAACATTTACCGACAAGATATTGTCAGAAATAACAAGACGGGTAGTATTGGTGTTGTCAGCGAGGTAGCTGGTGATTCTGACTCTGAAAGTGAGATTAGTGATGAGGAGGATGACGAAGATGATGATGATGACGATGATAATGATGATGATGATGCGGATGAAGACGAAGGGAAAAAGGCCGATGAAGAAAATGTTGGTCATGGAGATGGCAATGCTGCTGGAGGTCTTGGCGAGAAAAAGGCCGATGGGAGCTACAAATGTGGTACTCTTGAGGGTGATCAGATTCGTGTGCTTTGGATAGATGACACCGAGCCAGTTCAAGATGTTAAGGATGTAACCGTTGTAGACCGTGGTTTCGTGCACGGAGATTATGTTGCTTCAGCTTCTGAGCCAACTGGGCAGGTGGGACTAGTAGTGGATGTAAACATATCGGTAGATTTATTGGCTCCTGATGGTTCGATCCACAAGGACATCTCAACCAAACAGTTGAAACGCGTCAGGGATTTTGCTGTTGGTGATTATGTGGTTCATGGGCCCTGGCTAGGCAGAATTGATGATGTATTGGACAATGTGACTGTGTTGTTTGATGATGGTTCCATGTGTAAAGTCTTACGTGTAGAACCCCTTCAGCTAAAACCTATTCCCAAGAATAACCTTGAAGAAGATGCAAACTTCCCATATCACCCAGGCCAGCGTGTCAAAGCAAGCTCCTCATCGGTTTTTAAGACTGCTCGGTGGTTATCTGGATTGTGGAAGCCCAACCGCTTAGAAGGTACTGTGACCAAAGTTACCGCTGGATCTATTTTTGTTTATTGGATAGCCTCAGCTGGCTTTGGGCCAAATTCTTCTGTTTCCCCACCTGAGGAGCAGAGTCCAAGTAATTTGACATTGTTGTCATCTTTCACTCATGCCCATTGGCAAGTGGGTGACTGGGCCCTTCTTCCATCAGTGAGTCAGTCTGCTACGATTCCCTTACACAAGCATGTATCGAAATTACGACTTTATGATTCTCAAGCAAATCGGCAACAGAAAAGCGGGTGCGATTTAGAAGATGTGCAAGATGAAGTAACCGAAAAAAATGTATCTCTTGGCATTACCGCTGAAGCTTTGCCAAAAGAAACTAGTGTTTCTTCTATTACAAAGGAGCCTGCTCATGAACCTTGGCCTCTCCATCGTAAGAAGATACGCAAACTTGTTATCAGAAAGGACAAAAAGGTAAGGAAAAAGGAGGAAAGCTTCGAACGAGCTCTATTGATAGTTAATAGCAGAACGCTTGTTGATGTAGCCTGGCAGGATGGTACAGTAGAATGTGGACGGGAAGCAAGAACATTGATTCCAATTGAGACTCCTGGTGATCATGAATTTGTCGCTGAGCAGTATGTGGTGGAGAAGGCTTCAGATGATGATGACACAACTGAACCGAAGCGTGTTGGGGTTGTTAAAAGTGTCAACGCAAAAGAACGTACCGCTTCTGTGATATGGCTGAAGCCACTCCGAAGTGCAGAAGAACCCCGTGAGTTTGACAAGGAAGAAATTGTTAGTGTTTATGAACTAGAGGGTCATCCTGATTATGACTACTGTTATGGGGATGTTGTTGTTCGACTATCACCTGTTACCATGGCGTTACCAATATCTTCTGCTGAAAACTCTTTAGAGGAGGCAACGGATCAAGACAATGGCGATCAAGATACAGAATGTCATCAAGAAGCAATGGTCCGTGATAAGGAAGAAAATGAAGTCAATACGGACCTTTCAGAGCTCTCATGGGTCGGAAATATTACTGGCCTAAAGGATGGTGATATTGAAGTAACATGGGCCGACGGAATGGTATCAACGGTATGTGAACCTCAATTAGTCTATTCACTTACAATCCTTTACTGGTCTGGTTTTATCCTCAATTATACAATTTGTGTTGTTCCCTCCTTGATATTTTGGCCTATAAGACAGTTGATGCATAAGTTGGAGGAGATTTTATTACCTACGCAAAGGAATAATTTGGAGAGCAGTTGTTTTCTTTTTCATTTTGATGATATAGGAGATATATGCAAATTGGTTCTTTACGAGACGTCTGTGCAAGAATAAACCGTCAGATATATCTTGAATCTGATGGCATTTTTTCCTGCGAACAAGGCTTAGGACTTATTGATTTTTAGTTTTTGGTTTGTTTTTTTTTTGCTTTCTCCTAGGTTGGTCCTCAAGCAGTTTATGTAGTTGGACGGGACGATGATGATGAATCAATTGCTGCAGAAAGTGAAGCAAGTGATGCTGCTAGTTGGGAAACTGTAGACGATGATGATAGGGGTGCTCCTGAGATTCCTGAAGAGGTCTGATTTCTTAAAAAAAATGTTACTGAAATTTTTTGCATGACCCAAACGTTATGTTCAATAGGATGGCACTTGTTTACTTCCTTGCAGCACAATCGTTCGTTTCTACGAATTAATGAGAACCTTTGATTTACAGGATCTTGGAAGGGATGGTGCAGAAAACTCTGATGCAGAAAACAATGCTGAGAATGATTCTGGGAGGAATGGTGCCCTAGCTCTCCCACTAGCTGCAATTGAATTTGTGACTCGGCTAGCTAGTGGAATCTTTTCACGTGGACGGAAAGCTGAAGATTCTTCCAGTTCCAGTCCCTCAGGTGAAAATGGATATCAGCAGGCTGAATTGACAAATCCTTCCGGCGAGAGGGAATCTTTCCTTGATGATCCTAGTCCTCCAAATTTTAGTGCCACTGATAACTGTGAGTCAAAGAGCATGATTTTAGAAAACCAAGCATTGGAAAGATCAAAGAGCGAAAAATCTGATGAGCCAGTACCTTCCGAAGGTGATAGTTGCAGTTTCAGACGCTTTGATATATCACAAGACCCTCTGGACCACCATTTTCTTGACGCAGATGAGCAGGTAGGTCAAGAACTTGCTATTCAGATGACTCCCGTAGAAAAATGGTTTCTTCACGTTAAGGTTTAAATTGGAAACTTGAGTTTGAATCTTAAAATGTCGTATCAAACTTGCAGAAAACCAAGGAAAGACGATGGTTCAAAAAGGTTGATCAAGACTGGAAAATACTTCAGAACAATCTTCCGGGTAAGAATGTTGAGCTGTGCAGTTATAACGTTCAGCAGCATTTTATTGATTGGTAACTTTTTATTCAAAAAAAAAAAATGGTTTACCTTTGGCAGATGGAATCTTTGTTCGAGTTTACGAAGATAGAATGGATCTCTTAAGGGCCGTAATAGCGGGTGCATATGGAACACCATACCAAGATGGTCTCTTCTTTTTCGATTTTCACCTTCCAGCTGATTACCCTAGTGTGCCACCGGTACGAGCTTCTACTTTTTATTATTACTATTGCGCACAACCCACATGAATCCCTTTATGGATAACATAAGATAATGTTCTGTCTGGCTTTTCATTCTGTAGTCGGCATATTATCATTCTGGTGGTTGGAGGTTAAACCCCAATCTGTATGAAGAAGGCAAGGTCTGTCTTAGCCTTCTTAATACGTGGACAGGCAGAGGAAATGAAGTCTGGGATCCCAAATCATCTAGCATCCTTCAAGTCCTCGTTTCACTTCAGGGGTTGGTGTTGAATTCAAAGCCTTATTTCAATGAAGCCGGGTATGATAAGCAGATCGGAACTGCGGAAGGAGAGAAAAACTCACTGGGGTACAACGAGAATACCTTTTTGCTAAATTGTAAAACCATGATGTATCTTATGCGGAGACCACCAAAGGTAACGGGGAGCTCTGTTTCTTTGTCTTTTACTTCATCACATTGAACACTTTCACATTTTGTCCCCAACTTTCTTTTTCTTAATTTGTGATGATTTCTGTAGGATTTTGAAGAACTCATCAAAGCGCATTTCAGAAAACGCGGTTATTACATCTTGAAAGCATGTGACGCCTATATGAAAGGATATCTAATAGGTTCTCTCACCAAAGATGCCTCGGTTATCGATGAACGCAGCACTGCTAATTCAACTTCTGTTGGTTTTAAGCTTATGCTGGCTAAGATTGCGCCAAAGCTTTTCTCAGCGTTGAGTGAGGTGGGAGCTGACTGCAATGAATTCAAGCATCTGCAGCAGCAATAACACAAGCCTCAAAGGAGCTGGATATTCACCAATCACATTGCCAATGAACCAAGTGAAGGTTTGTGGCTTCTTAGTTATTACAAGTTTCAAACTCAGATCTGTCTGAAGTGAGTGTGTCAGAGTGTCTTTTTGCTTTTTGTTTTGAGCTATACAAGAATTGCAAGTTCCTAAGTTGTAACCCCATCTGCTCCAGCAACATTGGCAAAGGAATTTTTTTTGGTTGGTCATGTTTTGGAGCTTGCTTAAAAGTTTTAGGGGTGCACTACAATTTCTCATGGGTTGTCAAATAACTTCTAACAAAGATAATTTCAAATGAAGTTTTTTGGCTTTTTTTAATTGTATGTTCCATGAGAACCTAGAGCAGTTTCCCCTTGGTTTATTCCAGGTATATTGGATACAGGAACTGTTCTCGAACTGACGTTCCTTTTATTTCTTGAAATGGAAAGATCTTTGAAGTGTATTTATGCAGATGTTAATGTTTCGTTCTCCTGTAAGGAACACACATCTTGATAGCTCTGGGAACATGTTCCTTATTGGTTTTGGTAATGGTTAATGTGTTGGTGGTGGTGATGATGATGATGGTGAGCGCTCTGATTCATCTGATGGTCATGTAGGTGATGATGACCTCCGTGATGGTGGTGATCATCATAGTGTTGATACTCAACTTCGTTCTTTTCATTTTGCATGGAACCATTTGCGATCTGATCATCATGCCATCCTCTAGATGTGTTCCGGGTTATTTCCAGCAGCGAGTTCCTCACATGTTCAGCTGGCACCATCTCGCTATCATTTTTCTGTAACATGGAGACAACAAAAAGTGAAACATACAGTTTTTGTATGTTTTGTTTCTTCATTAAGCAGGTTCGTAAGATCATACCTCGACTTTAAAGACATTGGAGACAAGACTGAGGAAGCGAGTCGTGTTAGCATTTGTGACCTCAAGTCCCAGAGAATCCAGTGCCTCCATTAACCTCGTGAAGCCTCCTGGTTTGTATTCACAAATCACCTTTACGAAAAACTCTCTGCCATCTAACTGAGCGACGTCCACCTGCGGCTGAAACCCCTCACCCAACATAAACCAATATTTAACAAAATGCTGTGTGTTTAGAGTTCAATATAGAATCTATGTTCTTCCTTATTATGCCTCTAACCTCCATTTCTTGTCCTTTATCATTGGAGTTCTCAAGATCAACATCTTGTTTCACGTTAGGAACAGTGGAGTTACACGAAAGCCCTGGGTGAAACCCTGTGACCACAGTCCCGTTCAGGCTCATCCCTCCTTGCTGCCTATTAGATCCATCCTCAGTCTCTGAATTCTCTTCAAGCTCGTCTTGAAGCTCCTTTGCCTCGTTCTGCAACTCCTTAACGTAGTTGATCGCGTCACCAAGAATCGATGCCCTATCCAACTTTCCATGCCACAGAAACAAGTTTCAGTAAGAAACATAATAACGAAGCAGAAAACAAGCCCCGAGAGAGATGCAACGTGTATATACCTTAGTTATCCTGGGAACAAGTGACCGGAGAGCGTAAAGCCTATCATTAAGCTTCTTCCTCCTCCGTCTCTCAGCCATCAGGTTCTTGGCTTGAGATTGTTTTCCTGACTTCTTCTTGTACTTTGGATCATCTTCATCATCAATCTGGTCGCTACAGTCCGAACCAGTATCCAACCTTCCGTTCTCATTCGTTTCCTTATCGTTACCAACTTGCTGTTCGTTCACAAGCAAGCTAGGCTCGCCTATCACAGGAATCCCCTCTTCTGCCAACGTGTTGAATGGGTTCATACCCATCATCTCCTTGTTACCATTCTCCGGGAGATACCCCAAGGTTTGATGATGATAATCACTCTTCATCTTCAAGTGTTCTTGTGCCTCGTAGTCACTCATCTGAGGCAAGAAGTTGAGCCTCATTTGGTCGGCTGAGATATCGTACGGCGACGGGAGATTCATCATCTCTTCATCCTTCGAAACTTTTTGATGGATCTCACCGGGTAACATCCCGTACGGCTTCGACTCGACTTCATCTGCTACCATCATGTTCATCGTTACGGTTTCATCCATCATCATGTTGCATTGTCCCATTACAAAATCCACCACGTTCTGATCTTCAGCAACCTATACACGAACATACATACATCATCACAAAACCACCACACAAGTTTTAACGTAAATCAAGAACCAGAATCTTGACATGAAATACATACATGTCTGGTCGCAAAGAGCTCCACTAATCCTCCCGGTATAGGAATCAAAACTCTAGTACAGATTGTTTCCTGAATTTTTAGAAATATCGAAATTTGTAAGACTTTCTTGTTCATGCAGAACCAATCATGTGACTCACAATATTAACTCGAAACCCCAATAATACCTGCATGAAACCTGGTTCTGAGCTCTCACTCAACCAACCGGTCTGGTTAGTCAGAAGAGTCTCCGCATATATCCTACAACAAAGACCATGTTTCCATCTCTAGATGTATGATATGAAACAATGTTTTTATTATGTGTCTCGCGTGTATATATATATGATCATACCCGGAATCAAGAGGGATGGAAGAAGGAAGATGGGCAAGAAATTCACAAGATTTGGTGCGAGGATGATGAAACATGACATCTCTACAACCTCCGAAGCTAAACTCTTCCGTTCCATTTTCCTCTATGAGTTGTGTCCCACCACAACAACATCCCATCCACTTCACAAACCTGTCTCCTCCCAAATCAAAAAAGAAACAATGTGACGAAAGAAAAAAAGATAGAGAGAGAGAAAGTGTATACAACTTAAAGTGCACTGAAGAATCAAATCAACCTTTGGTCTTCGTTTAGTCTCCAAAGAACACAATAGTCCCAAGCTCTTGCACCCACAAGAGGCCTTAATTTCTCCACCAAGTTTTGCATACTACTCTCCATTTTCTCGAAATGACTACAACACAAAATAAGAAAGAAAGAAAAGCTTTCAAAAATTTGTGATATTATATCACCAATAAATTTCCAAAAATGGTGATTAAAGTTACTTTCAAACTCTAACCAATTTTTTTTTTTTTACATGAGCTCTAATCAATATTGTGCCAATATTTTTGATGGTTTTGTTCGTTAACAAAGGAAAAACTAGAGACGGCATGAGGAATTCAAATTAAAAGACAAAATGTATCATGCACATGATTTCAAACTAAAGATAGAGCTAAAATATCATGAAAAGGAATAAACCAACAAGAACTTACACAAGATTCTCGGACGAAAGAAGATTCCTCAAAAATCTTGTGACTGCTGAAACTTGACAAGATAAAGCAAGAACAGCTAAGAAAATAAGACAAGCGATTGCAAGAAAGAATAAGAAGAAGAAACAATAGAAGATATAATTACATTCATACAAGGTTGTGTTTTTCCTGTAAAATAACGTCACCAAAAAACTTAAATTTATATATGTGTGTGAAAGTATCTGGGTATAATTTTATTTCTTTCTCTCTTAGGAGAGATTGATTGTGCCTTTGGTAGGTAAAGTGCAAGACATGCATGACGATCATGTATATATGTGTATATGTATATGAGATATAACTATATTATAAAGAAAGAAAAAAGAATTAGAATGATGAAAGGCGAAGATTGCATGAGCTAAGGTAACGTGCAAAACCCTAACTACCTTTGTTGAGAGCTTCTCTTCGTTCCGTTTAGGTTATGCATTCTTCTTTCGGTGTCTCAACTACTATTCTCCCCTTTTTCTTTTCCCTTTATTTTTTTCATTATTCAGTTTACTTTCTTTTAAAAGAAAATCTCTAACAAAACCGAGACAATATTGAAGTTGTCACTAATATTTTTTTAAAGAAAAATTCAACGTAAATATATTATAGAGAAATACCCTCAAATAGCATATTTTTAGGTTTTTGTGACGAATATAGCATATCAAGGAAAAAATGTCAATAATAGCATATTTTGATCATTTTTTATGTATTATACAAATGAGTTTGGGTTCACAAATCATTAATTAGACTTTAGATTTTAAGGTTTATGGTTTAGGGTTATATAACTGAGAAAAAACAAATGAGAAATAAATATATAATAGTCTTTTTCTTCTTTAATAAATGTTATTTTGTCATTTTTACCATAGTGTGCTATTTTCGTCACAAAAACCTAAAAATGTGCTATTTTTGAGAATTGCCCTATATTATATATATGTTATGTTATATGACATGAGAGATCAAATGTACGTAAATGACTGGATGTAGACATGTAACATGTAGAATTATAAGAGTTGACAGATAACGTAGATCAATAATGAAAACAAATAAAGTATAATTTACGTAAATATGTTTAGTTATAGTGGGGCAAAGCTGGGCTGGCTTTGTCTCCTAATCAATATCCATAGACCCAACTGTCCACCTTTTATGAAGCTGAAATTCCGATTACGTAACAAAACCACTCCCATATTCCGACGTAAGTTTCTGCGTCTGGATATATCTACACCTATGTCTTTGATCATCAATAATTAATGGGTTAATATTTATTGGGGTTAATCGGGGCCTCTAGCTCTGGTGGTAAAGGACCCTCGGCTGAGGTACCCGCCATCACGAGTTCGAGTCCCGGCGACTGCGGTATTTACATACGGGCTGCAGCGTCCCAGACTGCTTTGCGTACTAAGGGGTCCTTAAGTGGAGGCTTAAAAATCCTTGGCGGCTTGGGTTAAGGTCTGGAAGGCTAGTCAGTCCGCAAAAAGCGGTCTGGATACTGGGTTGACAAAAAAAATATTTATTGGGGTTTCTCTCAATTTTGCCAGTACAATTTCTTGGTCAAAGTGGTTTATCAATGTTCTAATGCCTGATAATCTTTTTATAGTGAATATAAATTATTATTCAACAAAATTTTTGTACCATAACATATTTATGTTTTTCTTTGAATTACATAGAAGATAGAACTTTGGTTTTGAAGAAGACAAAAGATGACTAGATGAGTTTCCTTGGGCAGTCCGAGTGGCAAACCACTCTTTTTAGACAGTCTTCGTACTTTCAGGTAAGAGGTTCAATATGTTTATTATATATAATTAAAGAGAATTAGTACTGCGTGTTCTAAATGTGTTTCAAAAAGGAAAAAAAAAGTACTGTGCTCTAAATATAAAGTTTAGGAAGCAATTAAAGTGATTTGGCAAAATTTGGAGAAAATATTCGGAGATTTGGAAAGTTTTCCAAAATTTTAGATTATTAAACAATTGCCAAAAATTGTGTTTAAGTCTATAGAGAGTAAAGGTTAAAGGTTATTAACATTTTTTAATAGGCAATATTAGTCTTTTCTACGGGAGTACAGTGCTCAGGTTCGCACATGGTGAATGAGGACCGTGTCGTAAGATGGATATTACCGTCACTGAGCTGGTATAAGTTGAATAATGATGGTGCTTTGTGCCGGGGATTTTTTCTCAACATTGCCCGGTGTTTTGTACCTCTGGCTGAGTTACAGAGAGTTTATTATGGGCTCTCATTGTTTGAAGATGGTGGTTGGTTTTCTTATGATAGGGATTGGGGATTTTCATCCTTTGTCATTTCTGGTGCGGCTGTGTCATGACTTCGTATTGAGAGACTGGTTAGTTCGGGCTATTCATGTTTACAGATAAGCTAATTGTCTTCCCCAATAGATTGGCTAATCTTGTTTTTCTTTGATTTTGGACTTTCATATGTTTCATTCTGTTCATGCATCTTTGGAATCAGTTCTCAGAAATGACATGTTAGGACAGTCGTAAAAGCACTTTATTCGTTTGTAATTTTTATTCTTCTTATTTTTAATAAAAGTTAGGAGACATTATCCTAGTCTTTCACCGATAAAAATAAAAAATAAGTTATAATAATGATCGAAATCACCGGATAATTCTTTTTATTATTCAAATTCAATTTTTTCCCTTTTTCTAACATCTTAATTATACATAAATATCATGCTATTTTATGTATCAAACTCTTTTAGGATGTGCAAATGTTTTTTTGGATAACAACATAATATATAAGAGCAATATTATTGCAGGGTTTTAACTAGAGATTGTACAAAAAAAAACATTAAATAATATATAGTCTTTTTTATTGTAAAAGGTTCTGAACTTTGTGTAATGATTATCCAAAAAAAAGAATAACATTAAATAATATATAGTATTTTTTTTTATTGTAAGAGGTTCTGAACTTTGTGTAATGATTACTCTAAAAAATATAAATATTTATTTTATGTTATCTTTTTTTTTTAACCTCTTGTAAAAAAACCTGCAATAATGTTGCTCTAAGATCTATTTTTTCTTCTATTAGTTTTCAGTTTTTTTTTTCCCACGGATTAGAAAATATATAATTAGCCCAAATTCTTGTATATCTCATTAATAACAAAATTATAAAATAATATTTGACTTTCTATCAGTGGCCAAATTAACTTCTCATTTACTCATATGCTAAATGGAATCGGATCAAAGAAAACACTTTTTTTCTAAAAAAGGCCACAGAATGCAAAATCCTAAAAATCAGTGGCAAGATCTTAATTCACATTTTAACAAGAATGACAAATACTGGGCCATTAAATATTCTAATGAAATAAATAAATACTAGTAGATTTTGTAAGGAGTGAAATCCGAGGCTGCTAGTCTCACACGTGACCAATAAATAAAGTATTGAAAATTGGTTAATTAGTAGGTATGAACTGAAAGAAGCTTTCTTTTGTTCCCCTTTCTTCGTCTTTGCTTCGTTGTTGTCAACTTCTGGAAGCTCGATCTTCCTTTCATTGATTGCAACGTGTATCTTCATTCTCCTGCGCAATTAAATGAATAGTCAATCTCTTCGAATCTTCAACGATTCTCTTCTATTTTTCCTTGTGTATATTAATGGTTTCGGTCAAATCAAAATGCGTCCAAAGACACATCACCTCTTCCTCTTATATATACTTGTAAATTTACTTCCTTCAACAAAATTCTATTTCGCTTCCCTCTTCTCTGCTCAAGACCTTTCTTCACCACCACCATTCCCATTTTACCGGTATCTTTCTCTCTCTCTTTCTCAAGAAAGTTTGGCGCTTTGATCGAAAAAATCGGTGCTTTATTGTCAAAGAGATTGTTTTGGTAGGACTGCCTTTTTGCAGGACTCTTGTCTTAATAAGTAAATGTTTCTTTTTTGTTTGTTTGGTTCGAGTTATTGTTGTGGGGATCGTTTGATACAATAGTTTCAAAGTTTTCTTTAATGTGTGTATTGGTGGAAAAGTGGAAAAGTTTGTTTTTCTTTTCTACAACTTCTTTGCTCCTCTCTCTCTCTCTTTTGCCTTTTGAAGAGATAAATCATGAATGGTTGGTGAAAACCAGAGAGGAATCCAATGGTGTTGTGGAGTTGTTGTGTTATTTGCTAGTTGTATGATCTCTTAACCATTTTAATATTGGATTTGAGGTCTAAAGTCTTGACCTTTTTACATACCCTGAATTGACTTTGTTCAAGTAGAGAAACCACCAGAAGAAAAAAAAAACTGAAACTTTATGTGTTTGTTCTTGAGTTTTGTACTTTTCTTTAATTTATGCTTATAAGGCTTCTTCTTCTGGATTTTTTTGTTGCAGTTGTATCTATACATTGATTAAGATATGGATAGCAATCGGAAAGCTCACCCAGATTGCAAATATTCTGGAAACCCCTTCCATGAATGTGCTGCTGATTGTTTAGAGAGAATTGCTCAAGGCCGTGGAAAGAAGAATTCAAAGAAGCAAGGTACTTTTTTTTTTAACTTTCTCTGTTCTTGAGGGATTGAATCCGCAGTATGATTGATCTGTTAATCTATGAATGTTCATTGGAAATGGATAACATCTTCATCATGTTCCCTTCATACGTTTTGTTGATAAGATTTTGTCTGTATCAACAACTTGTCGAGCCTTTTTTGAAATGAATGAACTTTGTATTTGCCCTTTTCTATGTATTGCTTTCAATGGTTTGCAAATAATTCTCCACAAAGATCTGTCCTTTCTTTTTCTTATTCTTGAATGTTTTATTACAGCTTCAAATGTTCTTAGCCTCCAGGGGAGTTTCGGTAAGAAAAAGACGGGATCACACCCACCGTCACCTCTGAATACAAGGCCATATCAGAACGGTACCGCCAATTCGCCAAGGGTTCATCAATCAAGAGCTTCACCAGTAGCTGTGACGAAGAAGACAATTGTTCCAGAAACAAACAAATCTTTCCCACCTTCATCGTCTGATGAAATCACCTTTAACATCAACGGTCAGGATGATTCTTTCAACCATAAGCCAGAGAAGCCCTCGCAGACGGTTCCTCTATCTCCAAATAACATGGTATTTCTTAGCTATATCCTCTCTCACTTATCATCTACGTGTAGGATGAATCTTACAAGTAGAGAGAGTGTCATCTTATACAATGTTCTGTTGTGTTTGAATAATTGTTCAGGCTGATCGTAGCAAAACCGTATCACCTAGACATCGGGAACATGAACACAACGTCAAGAATGAGACAGCCAGTGAGATTAGTGTCTTCAACGTCGTAAGCCCTCCAGGATCAGACGCAAATGATGATGATGATGATGATGATGTGAACGGAGTAGAGCTCGACCTTCAATCAGTATTGTCGGACTCGTGTGTTTCCGTTGGAAAATACCGTGTGAACTCTGGTGTCTCCACAATCCTACGGTCAATCATCGACAAACACGGTGACATAGCTGCAAACTGTAAGCTAGAATCAGCATCGATGAGGTCCAGATACCTAGAGTGCCTATGCTCATTGATGCAAGACCTTGGTTCGACCCCGGTTGCGCAGTTGACCGAGCTAAAAGTGAAAGAGATGCTTGCGGTCATTAAGGACTTGGAGTCTGTGAGCATCGATGTTGGTTGGCTACGTTCTGTTCTTGAGGAGTTTGCTCGGTTTCAAGAGAACGTAGACTCAGAGAAAGAGAGACAAGAAGTCTCGGTGAGGTCTAAGAAACAAGAACTAGAGATTCATGAAGCAGATTTGGCCAAGATAGAGGAGGAAGCAAGGGAAGCGAGGTTGAGGGTAGAGGAAATGAAGGCGGAGCTGGCTGAGCTTGAGACAGAGCGGTCGAGGATGGAAGAGTTGGGATTTAAGGTTGAGAAATTCAAAGGGAGGTCGTTTCTTGATGAGCTTCTTTGATGTTAATAAGAGTAATTATAACCAATACTTCAAACTTTTAATGTTTAGTTAAAGTTTGATAATGTTGGCTATTAAAGGTGAACGATATTACAGTTGCTTGTACTTAATATTCACCTGAGAGTATTATTTTCTTGCTTAATTCTTTTGTATCTGTGATAACTAATAAATAACTTTGTTCTTATTATTTTCTTGTTTAAGGACTTGGACATGGTAAGTCCATGGAGGTGGCTTTGGTCTCTAAGGTTTGACTAATATAATTGTCGGCTCAAAGTAGTATTGTTTGTGTTAATAGATTTGATGCTTTGTTATGTGGAAGTCTTTGTTGGTTACTGAGTTTTTCTCGACAATCGTTGTTCTAAAGACGTCATTCGTTACGAATTAGCTGGTGTGTGGCTAATGTTGAATGTGAACATTGATCTTGTCAACTACTTTTTATGCGTACTCAGTGACGATAACATAAAAAAAAAGTAGAAGCATTTTCAGAAGTAGCTAATTTGACCGGGAATATTTGCCATACTAATGCTGACAAACAGGCGATTAATAACTAAATATTTCAGGTTGATTTTACTATATCGATCAACAAAGACAATACTCCAAATTGTTGTTAGATTTGATTTTAAATTATCATCTACGATAAGCAACTTGTTTATAAATTGCGCGATTGATAGTGAAATAATAAAGTGTTGTTATTTGTAAATCACAATATGATAATAAACCGATAAATTGCTATTTACATATTTGAAAAATTTTATGAATATTTGAATTATTTGTACTAATAATCAATTAATACAGAAATTATATTTCTTTTTTTTTGAGACAATCACCAAAATACACTTTCTTTTGTACATTTTCATTTTTACATTAACAAGGAGAACATTTTCAATTTTACATTTTTGTGTATAATTAAATGACTAAATTACCATCTCATCTCATCTTCTTCGTGTCGATGAAAATTTTCTTCACCGCCGCTGAAAAAGCTTCTTTGCCGAAAGTCTCATATTCTTCGTCGGAACTCTAATTTTTACAGGAAACCAGAATCTATGTTATCAATCTTGCTAATTTTCAATCTCATTATACGAGGTTTTTAGGGATTCTTCCATGGAAGATGATGAACTTGTAGGATTCTCGCCGGAATAATGATATCAGTCAAATTCTTGTGTTCAATCAACGTATTTTGGGTATATGAAGTCTCAATTTAAGATTTCGGGCATGCCTCGTTGTAATCGCTCTTCTGGATTTGTAAAAGCTTGTTTTAGGATTCATTATCCAGATTTTATAAGGTTTTATAAAAATTATCAAAATCCCTAAAAACCTTTATAAAAACCGAAGATTTTAAGACAAATGGAAGAGATTCTTCTTTTGATATGGTCTGATTCTTGGAAATACAATGTTTATCACAAAGTTTTTGGTAAGGATCAAGCTAAATCAGGTTGTGCTAGTTATATTTACTACATAGAACTAGGAAGTCTAAGATGACGAACATTTATAAATACATTTATAAAACCTTATAAAAAATAAAAGCTTTTAGAAAACTTTATAAAGCCTCATAAAAACTTTAAAGATTTATAATTTACTAGCTATTTTATAAAAGGTTTATAAAACGGTTATAAGAGTTTATAAAATCTATTTATGTTTAAGGTTTATAGTTTGTTATTTAAATCTTTTATAAAACTTTATAAAGATAAGTTTTTATCATAAAACTTATCTTTTATATAATAAGAACACAAGTCTTTTATATACGTTTTAGTATGGTTTTATAAAGCTTTATAAAATACTTAGAAAACCTTCAGTGTGAGGAGGTGGCATTGTACTTATGATTTTCAATATTCAATAAGCCATGAAGGAAGTGTGTATTCAGATGTACTTCTAAGAAAGCTTGGTTTGTGGTGTTCTAAAAGTTTTTATAAAGGTTTATACATAAAAGCCTATAAATCATTTATAAGGATTTTGACTACAGGTTCATTAATGATTTTACATCTGGAAGTCGGAGTTTTAAATCCCAGAAAATACATGGTTTATGCAGATTAAAAGGAGATAAGCTTACAAGAGATTTTTTAACATGGTGTAAAAAAATTCATATGATACGAATCTTTATAAAGTAAGTTCAGGTGTAACCATTATACGGAAATCTTAATAAAACGGTAAAATTGTTAGTTGTAAAAATTATCGCTATAATAATTTTTTTGTAATATATAAATCAGTGTTTAAAAAAAAACTAACCGGAGTTATTTACTAGGCAAAACATAGACAAAATAAAACACAAATTGAGCATTATGATTAACAAAGTTCACAGAAACGACAAGAGTACTGTTGTGTTGTCTGATCAGTGAACCGATAGAAAAGCCAATTACATATTGCTATAAGATCAGTTTGTGGTTTGTTCCGCCGATGTAGTACCGGTACTGAACTACTGATGACTTTTGAAATAACCCAACTTATACATATGTATTATTGATTGTATTATACGAACCGGTCTAAAGCCGGTTCAGCATAAATCCTCGATCTCCCTAATTTTCATTTTTTACCTATTAGCATCGTTTGGCTCTATACTCTTACATAAATTTTCAAGAAGCAAATTTAAATTCTTCCAAGACGAACCAGTCCCTTGGACCAAAGCTGCTTTTGCCATTTTTGAATATTCTTTCACATTCTTTCTTGCGGCTTTTCCAGTTTCTCCTTCCATTAGTTCTCCAATCTGTAAAATAAAAATATTTATAAGAGTTAGTAGTTACAAAAAAGAATGAGATATGAGCCCCATACATAACTATAAAATAAACTAATTTAAACCGGTTACTAAAAAAGATAAGAGAAATAAATGGATCGAAGTTTGGATGGATATTCTTTTTTTCTGTGTGGTAATTGAACTTGGACTATGATTTGTGTCGAAAAAATAGAAAAAAGAATTGACATTTTTTTTTCAAAAATAATCTAAGAAATTAGAACGTGTGGTTAATTACTATTGGTTAATTTAAGTGGTAATTTGTTTGAACTATGAAAAAATAAAATTAAAATAAACATTTATGTTTGCATTTGGATACCTTTCGACTTAGTTCCTCTCGTGTCACGAATCCTTGCACACTCTCATCTTGGGTTTCAACTCTTACTCCAACTTTTAGCTCCTCCACTACCATCTTCGCGTTGAGTGGTTGCTCAGCCATCATTGGCCAAGCCAACAATGGGACCCCAACGCATATGCTCTCTTGTGCTGAGTTCCAACCACAATGACTCAAGAATCCTTTGACACTTTCATGTGACAATATCTCCCACTGGTCCACCCAATCTCTCACTACCATCCCAGTCTCTCTTATTCTATCTTTGAATCCTTTTCCAACAATCTCTTCCACGTCTTTTCTTGTGACCCATAGAAAGTTTACCTTTAGAAATCAAACACCATGAAATTAAACATTTTAAGTTATTAATTCAACAGATGCATTCATATATAAAAACATGCATATCGTACACTTAATAACCTAACGTGGTTCGTACTATTGTTTTTTTAAATAATGGTTCGTACTATTGTTGTTACTGTGTACCCCAAAGATTTATGTTGTTAAAGTAAGAAACAATAATTCAACTAATTAGGTCGACCAAAGGCCTATATATATATGTTTACTTTAACAGTTCAATCAAAGGCTTATTTATTAATTAAAGACGAATAGGCAAATCTGTTCTTTTGTACCATTGCATATTTGCATGGCATCGATTATATAATTAGAATTTTTATGTTACACGTCATCTGTATGTGATCCACACAAAAATTACCTAATACAATCAAAAATCGCCACAAAGTTGTATCGATCGAGATTTTTCTTTTATAAACTTGTCGTCACACTCTAAAGTCAGAGAATATTTGGGTTGAAAAAAGTCTTACGTCTACTGAAAGTCAAAGTTTAGCTAACGTCTATATGTGTGTGTCCAAAACCTGTTCAATAAAACTATTTAATATAGATGAATATAGACATATATTGTTGTAACTAATTAGATTGGATCATCGTCTACAAACTATAGTTATGAGTACGTACCTTGGAATCTTCCAATCCTAAAGCTATTTCATTGAGTTGCTTGTTTGATATCTCTGCTTGCGTTCCAAACGCCACGTACAAAACCGGACGTCCTTCATCTCGCTTCCGGTCCAACCAATGAATCCAAGCCGGTTTAGCAGTACTTTCCTGTTTAGGAGGATCTGCCAAACACAAGGGCCCAACACACCACGACTTTGGTCCTTGGGAGTTGTTGTTGTAATCGACGAATGTTGACTCAAGCTCGTAGAAGCTATTTACTAAAAACCCTTGGCTTGTACTTGTCGACATCATTTGGTCCATGAATAGTTCGGCCGCTGGTCCCGATAGAGTAGCATGGTTGAGATCACACTTCTTAACCCGGATCCATGGAAAGTCCGGTACAGTGATCGGTTCTGTATCAGATTTAGTTTCCGGTTCGGTAAAGAGTTTGTGGTTGAAAGCAGAGATGGGGACGGCAAAAGTGTACGCATTCATGCCGTAGAAGACCAATCTTGGAATCTTGAACTTAGCTGCGGATTCCGACGTCCACCAAAGGAATCCATCAGACACCATGAAGGAAACTTCTGGAAGATTCTTGAGTGATTCTTCGAAGAAAGGTTGGAGAAGCTTCGTGGCGCGCGTGAAGGGCACGTAGACTGACATGGAAGGGAGCTTTTCGGTGCTTTCCACGCCGGGAGGAATGCCGGAGATCTTTTCCGGGAAAGGGAGAGAGATGACTTTGATCTCCGGCGTGTCCCAGAGGAAGTTGGAGATGAAAGGTTGGTTCTTGGGAGTGGTGAAGACGGTGACGGAGATGGTTGATCTTTCGCGGCGGTGACGGAGGAGGAGACGGGCGAACTGGAGGAGAGGGATTGTGTGACCCTTTGACATGTAAGGGAAGAGAACCACATGATGTGATGACACTGCCATTTTGTTATCTCTTATGCTTCTTACGTTGTGTTCGCAAGCCTATATATAGCAAGTGATGACATGATTGTATTAATAATTTATTTAGTTAGGCCTTGTTCGTTTGCTCAGTTGGCTGGTCCATCCGGATGGAACTGATTTTTGTTGTTCGTTTTGTGCCAAAAATGAACATCATCTAGATGAACCATCTGATTGGTTTTTAAAAACTTAAAGTAAAAAAATTTAAATCCATCCAGCTGAATCAAATCGGTGTATCTGATTGGAGATGGGTCTAGTCAAAAATAAAAATGACTATTTTATCCATATCTAATTGAAAAAATTACAAGCAAAACTAATTACAGATTTCCCAATACCGGAAGACACCCGAGATCACCTGCCACAAAAAATGTTTCAACTTTGGCGGGCATCGTGCTTTCCAGGCCATGACTTGTAAATGTTTGATATCCGGTCCAAATAATGGAGGGTCCTGAGATTGAGCCTTAAAATCCCTCGCTGTTGCATATCCTGATTTAACCGTATAACGTCCCAACTTTGTAAAATGCCATCCATATTAATCCGATCGTCGCGTCCGACTCACCGGAATACCCAGAATAACTGCAGCATCATTCGGGGAAACCAGATCCTTGATCAGATTAACATCCCAGGTCATCGTACGTTCGTCGATGAGATCACTAACACATAAGAAAGGTTATATATAATAAACAACTTTAAATTAAAGATTTTATACGAAGTTCAACTCACAAATTAATTTAATTTTCAGCTTAGTTAAAAAAATTCTTTTCTTATGATATATGGTTAATTCGTTAAGAAAAACTATGCTTCGTTGTTCAAATTGTTTAATGGTCCACTTTATTCAGTATCTAGTTAAATTTGATCTTCGGTGTTACACAGAAATTTTGAAATTTGAGGTGTTTAATTTCACTAAAATTGCATTTTAGAGCTTCAAACAAAAATAAAAGTGGTCCGAAATGGTTTCAATGAATCGAAAGATTGTTCGGACCAGCTCAGAGCACGCCTCGGAATCGAGGCAAATTCTGGGGTGTATTGAACTGGGTATTTATGGTGATTTGAGTTTTAATAAAATTTTAGATTATTTTGATGGTTTTGGGTGAATTTAAAGAAGTTTTTATGATTTTATATTAAAACTCTCTACAATCCTACTTAAAACTATGAAATTTAGGTCTTTATATTTTAAAATAAGAAAGTCTCATGAAATCCTCCAAAACTTCCTGGAGATATTAAAATCCCATACTTAAAACATTTTCAATAATAGTGGTTTTGATATGATTTTAACAAATATTTGTTTGAATAACGTATGATTTTAAATGATCCTGAATGACTTTACATAAATATCAGGTTCAATAACACCAGATTTGAGAATACATTTTAAAATTCCTAGTTGAATAACGGGGGATTTTAAAACAATCTTAAAATCTCTTAAAATTCATAGTTCAATACATCCCTAATAGATCTGAAATCTCTCGTGCATGGGTATGCGTACGTTATTTAATGCTCCCTCTGTTTCTTAATAATAGATGTTGATGTGTTTTTACACATATTAAGAAAACATCTTAAAACTTGACAATAAATGTATTAATTTCTGTGATTAACAATTTCCAATAATTTTGAACCAATAGCAATTCAGAAAACTCAATTATTTTTCTCATAGTTTACAATTTATCATTAATAGTCAATAAAAAATGCATAAAAAACTTAAAAAATCCATCTTATTGAAACACAGTTTTTTTAAAAAACATTTAACTTTTGGAAATAGAGGGAGTATGTTAGAATGACAGAGATTTTTTTTTTCGACAGCTAATGCATGTGTTTCAGTTTGTCACGGAAGCAAAGTCAGTGGATTCTCTAAATTTCTTCTAGAAACCCTTATTATAAAAGGTTTGTATATAAGTTGAGAAGCTTATTTTTTTAATGGTTGATGTCCTAAACTTAATAATTAATATAACTGGTGATAAATATTATTGAACTTATTAGATTTTAACGCATAAATTATATATAACAAATACTACTATTAATTATTTTTAATATCTATTTAAAGTATGTGACAAAATTTAGATAAACATCAAAAACTTTATTTGTTTTGTTTTTATCTTGATTCAAAACTCAGAGATTTGTAGTGTAACTATCTGGTTTATGTGGATCAATACCTAATTTACACTTACCACATCTTATGCGCTTGAATGTATAAGTTCGATAAAAAAACTACACCCTATCTGCCTATCATATTCCCTTCTCTTTCTAACACCAAATTGTTTGGGACAAAATAGTAATAAGAGGATATGATATGCGTTAGTCTATTGAGAGAATGAGGAGGAAGCTTCTTTGAGTGCCTTTGGTGCGGCCTTCGTGAGCTGGGGTAAGTGTTGGGACCAACATGCACACAACACACTAAGTGGCTCTAATTCTCTAAAGCCAATGAGAAGGAAAGATAAAGAGTTTCCTTCCGGAAAAATCTCTGATGTCTAAGTGAATCTCGTGGTACTGAGAGTGGTTATTAAAAAAATATGAGTAATTTTGGGTGAGAAGCTTCGTTCATAAATCAGAACTTCCATCTGATGTGGCATGTTTAGATTTTTATAGAATTCGAAAGGATTGAAATTCAAACTCTCTGTTTATAAAGTGTGTGTGTTTTTTTGATATATTATTCTATTGGCTGATTCAGTCAGTTTTGGTAGGAACGCACTGAAATGCAATAGAGTGAACTTATCTCGTGGTTCAACGGTTTAATGGACATCACACCACAAGTTAGACCATGATTCATGAGATCCAAAGTGGACCACCACACTGTCTGTCCCGAGTTTGGAATGCCTTCCGACTAGTACCAGGGGTAGGCAAGCCGCCTGCATTGCTAACTACCAAATAAACCAATTGGGCCAAAACCTAATTTACAGACTTCCCACACAAATATGATTTTTATTTCTAGGAAAAATCAAATTCAGGTCTGGAAGTTTTACCCTTCACCAAAACTTCCCCAACCACTAGATCACATATGCGTGAGCTATATATAAAATATTTTTGAGAGAGTGTGCGGTTCATCGTTCTCTCTTTCCTTATCTTTACTTTTAAGGATCTTCTCTCTATTTACAAAGAGAAACATGTATATGTGCGCATAAGTTTGATCTTTGGGCTTCCGTTCCATCTGCTTTTTTTTTTCTTTTACTGACTTGTAGAATTGTATCAGAACAGTTGATGAGAATCTTTCTACAACTCAAGTTAGAGCCTAGAGGTCCTCTACTGTGCTTCACGACTACTCCTATTATCTTAGATGTGGTTGATTATGTTTTTAATGGCTACATATCATATGTTAACTGATCTGGGTACAATAAAATTCAACATTTAATAAGTCTTGCTTTAATTTAGTGAATTTGATTTGCATTAATGCCAAATTGAAGATAAATATGTAAAATTAATAAAATTTAAAGGTTATTTTGCGCCAAAATTAATAGAAAAGTTATATAAAATTAAAGAAAATTAAGATTTCATAACCTTTTGATGGTAATCATAATTTCTTTTGTTCAAAATAAAACTTTTAGAATTTTATATAAAGGAAACTGTGAACCTGTGTTGCAATTGACATGGACACAGACGATACAAAGGTGTATTTCGGCCCACTTTTGCATTAAAGCCGACGTCTTGCCATGACAATGTCGTTCTAGGCAATCTCTAACCGTTCGTTTTTCTTTTTTTCATTTCCCATTTTTTAAAGTATTTGTTTCTTGTCTCCTTCGTCTTTAGTCTTTACACATAAACTTTTTTTCCATTAGCAGCAACTACTGTAGATACGTATATATATGCATTTTACTTGCTTTTCTAGAAGCTCACTTTTTGTGCGTCATGTTGGCTCGTTTCGTCGACATATAAAATATCTAAAGGTACTTGAATAGTTAATTGGATGCTGATGATTATTTGAAGTGCAATCACTTCTAAATTGGTGAATATCAAAAGTAAGCTCCTTCCTCAAGCCGTTGTTAATGTTTTGTGGAAGGAAAGGAATGATCCGTTGCATTCCCCAAATGGTAAAACCAGAAACGCTAGCTCGTCAAGGACGTTTCCCAGGTGACCTCAAATGAATACATTTTTTTTATAAATACTGGATTTTTATTTTTTTGGTATAGTAAAATAATTAGATACTTAGATTTATTATCTATAGTTTAGAGTTTTAGAGTTTAGAATTTCGGATTTTGTATAGTTACAAATGAATCTGTGAATAACTTTATGATTTATGATTTTTTTTATTCGAATAGTTTTGTAATTCGTAGTATGTAACCACAAAGATCACTTAATAACTATAGATTTAGTATTTTTTTCTCAGTTATGGTTGACTAGTAAAGCTGCTAATCCCGCGCATGCGCGGGGTATATTACGTTAGTT
>OVBB01000210.1:0-37127 GCA_900406415.1 Isatis lusitanica
ACTATATCCCGGAGACTTACCTGTCCATCTATGATCAGGAATCTCAAACTTAATAGCGGCTGAGGGCGTTTTGTTTATTAAATCAACTGCAGTATTAGTTGCTTCAGCCCAAAATGTCTTAGTCAAACCGGAATCACNTAATGGTTCGATTCATTCTCTATGCGACTCCATTCTGCTGTAGAGTATAAGCACACGTCCGGTGCTTTATGATTCCTTTCTTACTGCAGTAATCATTGAAGTGTTTGTTACAGAACTCAAAAGCATTGTCTGTGCGCAGAACCTTAATCTTCTTCTCCACTTGATTCTCTGCCATACTGCTCCACTCCACAAACTTTTTGAAAGCTTCATCTTTGCACTTAAGAAAGTAAACCCATGTTTTGTGGGAGTAATCATCAACAAATGTAATGAAATACTGACACTTACTGAGAGAGAGTGGTACTGAAGGAGCACCCCTAAGGTCTGAATGCACATAGTCTAGTCTTTCTTTCATATCATGGGTTGCAACATCAAAGCTGACTCGCTTAGACTTCCCATATATACATTCTTCACACACTTCAAGTTTTGAGATCTTCTTGCTGTCTAACAGACCTTCCTTTGCAAAAATATCCAAGTTCTTTTGATTAATATGGCCTAGTCGTCTCTGCCACAGGACATTGTCATCTGATCTCTTTTATCCTGCTAGAGACTCACTGACAATCGGCTTGCCTTGCAACAGATACAGAGTTTCATACCTTTTCCATGACAGGAACGTTTGGCTTTTCTGAGTAACTGATAATATCCCACTGTCTGAACTGAACTTGTAGCCTTCTTCTTCCAAGGTGCCCATAGATATCAAGATGACAGAGCTCTTATAATCGTCTTCTATGGTGGAGGTGACAGAGTATCCACCGATGAAGCCACAGAAGGAGAAGGGACTGCGAGGACGACAACGCCATGATAGTCTGGTGAAGAATCATCTATCTTCTTCTTCTTGTTCCTGAGCATCGATGGCAGAGAGGAGGGGAGAACGAGACAAAGAGAAGAAGAGACTGATTTTTTCAACGGAGAAAGAAGGGGAGAAGGAAAGATTAGGAAAAGAGGAGAAAAAGGATTAAAATTAATGTCCGTTAGATCTGTGGTAATCAACGGTCAATATTAGCACATAGAGTGATTCTTGTCTTTCTTTCCTAACCAATTAATTCAGTTAATTTTTTGTATTTTCTTTTTCGTCTAACATTCCATTAAAACTCATAACGGGTAAGTTTACAAAGGTACAAACGAGGCCCATAAAGCCCAAATACACTTAAAATATTAAAATTAAAAAGCATGTGTGTAAATTGGGTAAAGAAACTTAGAAAGATGAAACAGCCGCCGACTTCAACTCCATTGCCGGTAAAGCATGAATCTCATCATGAAGCAGGAGAACTCCGACAATTTTCCAAGTGGACGATGTTTTCTTGTAGTGTTCATATTTTCCCTCCCTCCTTCTCCGTCGAAGATACAATCATGTTTTATTAAAACCATTTGCTAATTTAACGATGTATTCCTACTTCATCTATGATTTAGATCCGATAATTTAACAACGATCATCGTTCTGCCGGATTGGTCGCTCAAGACCTTTGGTCTCTATCCGGACCTGATAAAAAGAATGAAACGTCGAATGGTCCGAATGAATGCTATCCATGGCCTATTTCGGGTTCACTCGGAGCTTTGGCAACGTCAAACCAGGACCAGCTCCAGTAAGCATTACAACAAGGAACGCTCGTAGAATTCCTTCTCCCCCCNNCCCCCCGGCATCTACTCCTAAGATCTTGGAATCACATCCAGCAGTGGTTGGAACAGCTTGCAAAATCGTGGAGAAGGGGACTTATTGTACTGAAAAAGTTATTGCTAGTGCGTGATAGCATAAACGTTGAGGGAGTTTTTGGAAAGGCCTATCATTTCTTAGAAGAGGGTCCGAAGGAGGCTCAATCCGTGAAGATTCCATGCAGATTACCGATGACTGATTTTTTGGCATAATGATAACTTAGGCGACAAGTTAGTGGCAAACAAAAGCGAGAAATTTCCGATTAAATCCAATTAATGTCATTACCGAGGACATTCCGATGTAAATTCTCCAAGGTTTTTTCGACATATAAATCTTCCTGCTTTTTACCGACGAATTACCGTCTTACTTATGTCATTCTCGGAACCCTCTCACAATTTTCACGGTAATGTTCCGAGGATCCTTTTCGTTGCTACTCGGTATGAAGGACTCTTTCTTGTAGTGTCAGCTTATCGGTTGGAGACTATGTTGTTATCAGAGAGGTTAGCATTCAAATGAAAAGCATGTTATGTTAGATACAATTCTTTCACGGCTTAGGATATCAAATAAACGAAAGAATCTTGAGGACTCATTTACAAGGATTTTTCTGCTCATCCAGGTAACAAGCAGCGGGTGGGCAGAAGGAGAATGTAAAGGCAAAGCAGGTTTGTTTCCTTTTGACGACATCGAAAGAAGAGAACGTGTGCTCCCGGCTAAGGTCATCGGAGTCTTCTAATGGCTTCTTTTGGTGGGTTTTGGTGATACTTTGGACATTAAGGTTAGGCTTCGTGCGATGGGAGAGATCAAGTGGACCACCATATTTAAGACAAATATCCAGAGAGGAAGATTATAAATTCATTGAGTATATATTGGTGACTGGAGAAGGATGTTGTGGTAGTTTAGATATTATATAATTGTCTGCGTATGTCTACTTCAAAAAAAAAGTCGACGTACATATATGTCTACTTGACTATATACGTGCATGGTTTGGTTGTGACTTGTGAGGTCAAGTGCACGTGAAGCTTGACTATATAAGCGTATGTTTTACTTTCTAGCCTAACCCTTGTCTAATTTACTTTTGATCGGTCTAAACAAGTAACTTGCAGAGTTTGCACTTGCAAGTCATAAAGTTTTAGACAGCAGTGACAGAAAACAAATCCGCTCAAGGTGGTCAACATATAAACGTTTACTAGGGAACAAGTTTAAAAGGTTTAATCAATATTTGAACTTCGCACAGACAAAAAAAAAAAATATATATATATTTTTTTTGGTATGAAAAAATATATATATATAAACCAAGAATACTAAAATACATAACCTTGATGTCCAAAATATAAACCAATGATACTAAAATTTAAAAGGTTAGATCAATAGCCTATGGTTTCATCTTATCCGCGGCCGTATAAAGGCTACTAGCTGACAAAGAAACAATTCTCTTTATAAAAGAGCATTTATAAAATGTCAATAAATATCGTCCGAAATTTTTTTTCTTTATCCAGTCCTTGCAATTTCCTATTATCAAAAGGATATCCACCTTAGAATATCTAAAGTGATTTATCAACTGAACCTTTCTAATCCGAGATTTTAGATGAAAAATCATGTACTTTTCTATCGTAAGATTTGTAACTTGAGAGTCAATTGAAATAAACATGAAAAATATTTCCATATTTCCAGCTTTGAAAAAAAATAACCTACATTATTACTACAGTATAGGGAAAATATTAATCGCGTCAACTCCAGCTACTCGGTTCTATTTTGACAGATCCATTGAAACTATCAAAACTTTCGAACAAGGAGGAAGGCCAAATGTGTAAACGCTAGCGTTAATGAAAAGAAGAAGAACACATCAATGTGATAAAAAAAATATGACAATCACATATTACATAAAATATTATAATAAATATGTTCACAATTTAAATACAGCAAACATGTTTGAACCTTAAAAAAAGTGATATTTCTTTTCTCATTAAATAAAAAAAAGTGCAATAGAAATAAATATCGTAATAGAAAAAAAGGGTAAGGATAATAAAAAAAAAAACTAATCTAAACAAATTCAACAACTCCCATACCAACACAAATGATCCACAGTTCGACAATTACTTCTTCTAAGACCATCATTATCACTGTTTCTTAGAAGAGATTCTTACTTTAAAAATAAATAAAAATGAATGAAAATAAACTGATAGCTCAACAAACGTATCATAAATAAGACTTTTAAGAAACGTATCTTCGTTGCCACGTAACACTTTCATCAGTTTTGCTTCCTTTTTTGCAGGTCCCGCTTCCATTTTATATTTAAATATTAAATAAGAACTGCATAGAAGATTTCAGCGATAATGATGTCCTAAACTCTCTCAATTTCAAAGCACGCTGAAAAAAATATAGTAATCCAAAAAAAAAAATGAAAAACGAAAACCGCGCGTAGCGCGGGCAGAACCCTAGTTTCAGTTAAAGAGCTGAAGATCACTACAATCCTTGAGACCAGGTTTGGTAATTTCAAATAAGATATGAACAAATAATTAGTGGTATTTGTAATCACTATTAAATGAGATATTAATGCTACCACAAAAAGGTAAACCGATTTGTTTTGCCACCAGATCATCAATATTTTTTGGGTTAAGCCTTGTTCAAGTTATAATCCAAGAATTATCATCTTCCGTTCGTAAAGATTACCATTCTAATTACACTTTCTACATGGTAATAATTCAAGAGTCTGTCTAAACGATTATATACAAGTAGTTTGACTTGCTTTAAAAAAAAATTTTAGAATTACTAATGTTCTCGGAAAATTGTTCACTTTAAATTTGTATATATGTAAATTTGTTTTTTGAAACTACTCGTTACATGGATGATTATATAGAGAAAAATACTGATTAGTAATCATATTATTAAAGAATGAACAGTATTTATGACATGCATAGAAAAATCTTAAAACAACAAAACTTGAACCTTTCAAAATTCAAACTTTTCTATAAATCACGTCAAACGTCTCTCAACCTCTCTCGCAACAATTCTCACTGATTGTCTACATAGGAGCCTTAATTTGAAATGGCATCGACCAAATGTAAATTCAAGTGCATGGTACAAGGTCTTTACTTAAACACTTCAAAAGAGGATCTTGAGAAAGCCTTTTCTCTCTTTGGTGCAGAGGTCCGTTAAATCTTCCAGTTGACGCATCTGCTGTTCTTGTTCTTTTATATATATGTTCAGTT
Organism: Isatis lusitanica; assembly: GCA_900406415.1. Taxonomy (NCBI): domain Eukaryota; kingdom Viridiplantae; phylum Streptophyta; class Magnoliopsida; order Brassicales; family Brassicaceae; genus Isatis; species Isatis lusitanica. The sequence continues at coordinate 4,996 of OVBB01000210.1, forward strand.
TCTGGTTTTAAAGCTAGGAAAGATCGGTTTACTGTTTGTATTTACAGATCTTCCTCGATTTTAAGACAGAAATAACGAGGTGGCCGGTTTGGATTATTCATTTTAAAGTATGAGAAATCAATGAGTAATGCCATCGAGCTAGGAAACGAACCATCAGAAGCTCGATGTTTTCAAGCTTATGAGTTATGTGCCACGGTGAGATCTTTGATGAAAACATCAAAGTTGTAGAGACTAGCATAATGTCCGTTAGAGGACGTTATCTTCTTGCTCATCTTGCTAAGGTCATAACTTTAGAAATGGTGTCACATCTACTTTTATTGCATCTACCTGTTTAAGCAGCTTGTTGATATGAGACCAAATGTGAAGCAAAGTGGCCAAGAATCTGTAATCTGACACCTCAAAAACTTGTCCTCCTTAATCAACCTTTGTGCAGAATATAATAAATACCCTTACGGAATTATAGCCTTGGGTAAATTTCTTAACAGTTGTTCCTCTGCAAGTGATCACAATCAGACTAAACGAAATACAATTCTCATATTCAAACAATATGAAATCAATTGAGGTAATATGAAAGTGGGTTTCGGGGTAAAACAAACCAGTCTACCTTAACCCGTTATCATCTTATTAATAGAGATTAGTCATAATACAAAAACCAATCAAAAAGCTTAATATTTTTGGACTTTAATAATTGTTTTATTTTACGAGTACTTGCTCTGAAGATTAAGAGATCTCTCCTTTGCTTTTATAGCAGCGTAAAAGGAGAGTGCAATATCAGCAGAAGTGGGTTCACGTGGCCTAGCCTCTGTAACAGAACTGAATCGAAGAGAACCATATCTTCTTCGAACAGCATGTGAGCTCCTAGCCGCTTCCACATTGATGTAAGAGCCATCGATCTCATCGCCGTCCATTAACATATCCAAATCTTCTCGATATTCCAGTCTCACGATCGTAAATGATCTGTGAATACAATGATAAACAATAAAAAAAAACCAACAAAGTTAACACGGAGGCAGAAAGATTATAATGACATGAACAAAGTAGGAGACACTGTAAATAAAAAAAGTAACAAGGAAATGCATATATCATCAGAATATAATAACGTAAACCTCAGAATCCAAAACTTTGCCAAACATAGCAAAAAGTTTAGCAAGGCTCTTTGCATCAGTGTCGCAACTAAGACCATGAACAAAGCACTGAAACCCGATACTTGTCGGACCATGGCTGTTCATTTCCTTAATAGCATCTCTCATGGATTTCTCGTCCTCAAAAGTAACAAATCCAAATCTTCTCGATCTTCCAGTCTCATGATCGTAAATGATCTGTGTAAGCAAAGATAAACCCACGCAGTTCAATAAGAAATACAACAAACAAAGTTAAGACCAAAGCGTTAAATGAAACCAAGTAACCGATGGATCTAAAAGGTGTAACGGACTTTAGTATCTATAATGTTGCCAAACTTTGAAAAGGCCTCCTTAAGATCTTTTTCATCTGTGTCACAGTCGAGACCGCGAACAAAGCACTTGAATAAAAAACCAGATGCTGACGCCATTGGAAAGATGTAAATGACGTAGAAAAATATATAAGAGCGACTTCTGAATAGTATGGTTAAGACTAAGAGACGTATAGTTTGATTTATAGAGGGTTTTCAGGTTATAATTTGTTCGTGCATGTCATAAATGCTAATATTTTTATTTTTTTCGGAACTAGTGAAACTACAAAAGTACAAGTGGAGTATCTACAGTAATTTAGAAATCAGAGTTAATACTAAATAGTTTTATCAGAGTTTCAAGAAAAAAATTGTTTCCGAGAATTTTTCATAATAAATACTAGTTTTGAACTTTTTTTTGTAAATGACATAAAAGAAATTAAGTGAAATTGCATTCACCGGGCGTGGATATTTCTCCAAAATTCTAATTTTTATGTTTTGTGACATCTGATTAAAGTTAAATTGTAAAAGGTTGATACAAATAATTTTTCATCCAAGGAGGGGGAGTAGAAAACATATTACACGCCTATTTAAATGAGAAAACATCAGCTATTTGATTCTTTTTTCCCCTACCCTATAAACATGCTAAAAATCAAAGAATATCACAAGAGTAAATTTCATATATCTATGCTTCTCTGAACCAAAAAGCCAAAAAAAAGGAAGGTTCCACCGAGAATTGAACTCGGGTTACTAGATTCAGAGTCTAATGTCCTAACCGCTAGACCATGGAACCTTTTGTTAACTCTACAATTTGTTTATTACTTATTCAGTATATTTTTTCGCTCTATTTCTCCGTTCTCCGTAATCTTTTTTCTCAGTTCAATTCTCCGAGCTGCTCTCTTTATCTCCGCCATCACTCCTTCCTCCATGCTTCTCCACTGCAACGTTATCTACACCTCAAGGTTCTCCCTCGTCTCCTCCTCTCTCCGCCGTCAGGACCATCCCGAAGAATCACAAGATAAAGTAATCCGCCGCCGGCACAATGCTAGATCCCTTTCCCTCTTTATCCGCCACAATCGAGACCTCAAGCAGAACAAAAACTCTAGCGACTCCCCAGAAACTTATGTTCCTCCGCGGCGAGATGTAGAAGGTGAAGACCGATCGAAGCTTCTCGAGCTCTCTCTCGTGACCAGAAGAACTCCACAGTTCCCTGGCTCAATCTACGCCCAGTCTGCTTCTGATGCTGACATCGCCTCGTCTCTTCCTTCGCTCCGTAAGTTTCTGAGCTCTGATGATGATGACGAGGGAGAGAGCGAGAGGGAGATGATAGCTAAGGCCCTGGAGATCAGGCGGAAAGTGACGAAGGAGATTATCAAAGAGTCTTTGGTGAGGAAAGGTAGATTTGGGATCACGTACGCTACTAATGTGACTGATCGTTTGGGTGATTTCGTTGATCACGTGATGATCGAAGCCGCCGCGTTGAAGCGGCTGCCGGAATTTTCAGAGACGAGGTTCAACATTCGCGCCAGGACGGTTATAGAGGACTCCAACTTCGTGCCTCTTGTAAGGTCAAAAGCTCTTCCTTTTACTTCCTTCTTTCTCGACTTTTATTAGTGCACATAAGGTGTTTGATGGTTGGTATCTTAGAAAAAATACATTAGACCCTTTTATCATTTGTGGATTAAGTCAGTACAATATGGTTGGATTGATTTTAGGGGTTTGTTTTTCATTATGATTCTCAACTGTGCAGGTGGTTGAAGCACCATGATTTTTCGTATAATAGAATCGGGAAGATCATATGTATGTCGAGAGGAAATCTCGACTCCATAAGAATCACGATCGAGTGGCTCAAAACCATTCATGTGAAAGGTGAATTCATTGCAGTTGCGTTCTTGAGATCTGGTGACAATATATTGCAACGTAGCCGTGAAGAACTTGACGAGATTGTTGAGTATCTAGAGAGCAATGGTGTGAGGAGGGATTGGATGGGATATGTGGTTGGCCGATGTCCCGAGTTGCTGTCTTTCACCATGGAACAAGTCAAAAGCCGTGTTGATTTCTTCTTGAAAATGGGCATGAATCAGAATGACTTTGGCACTATGGTCTTCGATTATCCCAAGATACTCGGCTTCTTTTCGTTTGAAGAGATGGAAAAAAAGGTATTTGAAGGCTACATATGTATATGTTAATCCACCATTGTTAGGAATTGTCTTTTCGAGTTCATAAATGTGTTACTTGCCTTAAAACCAGATCAGTTACCTGAAAGAGTTTGGGCTTAGCACAGAAGATGTTGGGAGACTATTAGCCTTCAAGCCACACCTCATGGGGTGCAGTATCGAAGAAAGATGGAAGCCTCTGGTTAAATATTTCTACTACCTTGGAATCTCCAAAGAAGGAATGAAAAGAATCCTTGTCGTGAAACCAATTCTTTACTGCATTGATTTGGAGAAGACAATCGCACCCAAGGTATCTGAGCTTTGTTAGATATATACTATGAACTTTCTATAATACATGCAGCAGATTCCACTAACTCAGATTCTCTTGTGTTGGTAAAGGTTCGATTTTTCCAGGACATGGGCATTCCCAATGAGGCAATTGGAAACATGTTAGTTAAGTTTCCTTCTTTACTAACCAATAGCCTCTACAAGAAAATCCGACCCGTGGTTAGTAGTCTACTACTTTTATATACCAAAGATAATCTACAGTGTTATGTTAGTGATAGTCATAGCATATGGTAATTTCAACAATCTGTTTCTGATACCGTATAAGTTGCTCGTGCAGGTGATTTTTCTGTTAACCAGAGGCGGAGTAAGCCAGAAGGATATTGGAAAAGTGATCGCAATGGATCCAGCTCTCCTTGGATGCAGCATAGGGACGAAGCTAGAGCCCAACATGAGATACTACATATCGTTAGGGATCCGAATCCATCAACTAGGCGAAATGATTGCTGACTTCCCGATGCTGCTCAGATATAACGTTGATATACTACGTCCAAAATACCGTTATTTGCGAAGAACAATGATCCGTCCGCTTCAAGATTTCATTGAGTTTCCCAGGTAACATAAAGAAACTTTACACGAAATGCTACAACCACCTTCAGAGTGTTGCTTTTAAGTAATAATCATGAAGTTCTATAATACTTGAACAGATTCTTTAGCTACTCACTGGAGCGTCGGATAATCCCAAGGCACACTATTATGGTTGAGAACAGAGTTAACTTCAAGCTCAGGTACATGTTGGCTTGTACTGATGAAGAATTTGGGAGGAGAGTGAGAGACAAAGTGGAGAGAAGAGAGAGATTCGAAGCTGGCTTCGACTCCGAGGATTCTCAGCCGTTGGATGAGGAGTCTGATTTCTCCGACTTTCCACAAGCAGAGGACGAATGAGCATAATAATAAATAGTTGGTAACATGAAAGCTGTACATTTAACACAGTTATAAGTTATAACCGAACGAATGTTAATTAGTCTTAATAAAAAACATTATAACGAAAATTTTCATACAAGTTGATATAATCTGCAACTGATGATATTCGAGTGTAAAAGTAAAATTGCAGGATCATAGATTTAGTTAAGCACTTTGCATGTCTTGCAGGATCGTAGCAAAACTGCAAGAAGAGTGACTTAGTGTTCTGATTAAAAGTTACAGTTTTTTCGAGATTGACCTTGAAGTTAGGGATTAAAAGCGTTGGTCATCTGATAATATTGTATTCCATAGTTAATTTTTAATGATATCCTTTAGTCTTTCTCTAATTTTAGGGTTATGTTTCGTAAATTACATATCAAGAAGAAAAGTTTAATTCCATATTATGCTTCTAAATTAATAAGATATATAGATCACATAATGTATTTGTTATCCTTTTCTAAATTAACTAAACATGTTTAGTTAATTACATAGTCGTATCGAACAACAGTAATTTTAGCATTGTTATCATGAGCAATCTGCAACACATGAAAGCACAAACAATTAAACAAATTTTTTTTTTAACATAAACAGTAAGACAATTATATCCTCACTATAAACATGTACAAAAAATGAACCACCTACGTTTTTTCATTATTAAAAAAGGAAAATAAAAAAAGAACACTATTATAACAATAACAACGGAGAATCATATGTCAAAATTAAGGCGGTAATGTAATTTATATTAGTATCAATTTAATACCTTCATTTTGTTAATTAAAATTAAGGCGGTAATGTAATTTATATTAGTATCAATTTAATACCTACACTTTGTTGTTTCTTGAACACATCTTTAATAAATCGTCTCAATACTGGAACCTCTTCTTCACGTCCAGAGACTTCCGTCGTCTTGTCAAGTCATGGAAACTCTACGATACTCGCTCGCGACTTGGCTTAACGGAGTCGGTGTTTTGTCTCTGTTACGCATTGAGAAGTCTTCAGAAACCAAGATTGCATGTCGTGCACCGCAACGAACATTCTTGGACTTGGAAAGAAATCGTGTCGATAGCTCCGATACCGTGGGGCTGCAAAGGTTGGGAAGCAGGGTCGTCCGATGCCATGTATATTGACTGCATCTTTCATGAAGCTGGTCTTGACTCTGACGATTCTCAGCTCTTGGATGAGATTATTTCCTCCGATGAAGAGTCTGCTTTCTCCGACTCTCCTCAATTAGAGGACGAATGAGCATAAATAAATAGATGACAACGTGAAAGCTATGTACATCTCACACATAATTTATAAATTATAAATTATAATTTATAACCGAACGAATGTGAATTAGTCGTAATTAACAAATTTGGAAACGAAAATCTGCATGTATAATATTCAAGTCGGAGAAAAACAAAGAGTAATTGATAAAAGAAAAGACATAAACTATTGCTCCAAATTAAGACATTGATAACAAGAAAGAAGTGAAGGGAGTGATAAAGCTGGTACGGATGGTGTTGGTTTGGTCGTGGGTTTAAGGCTTCTCTTCTGGTGGTCTCATAGATGTTATCTTTTATATATTGAAGTCAACATCCTCTACATGGTCTACGAATCCATCATAAGTCGCAAAGGCTCCGTGATTGCTTTGGACTTGAACACATCGGAGAGTGTTTCTTTCGGGATTGAGGTAGAAAACATAAAACGGTCTAGATGTATCGTCCCTCAACAAAACAATCTCACCAGTAGCAGTCACTCCAGCAACAATCATGTCATCAGCAATGTAATTCGGGAAAGTGTAGTGATATTGCGACCATTCTTGTTTCTCCATATCCTCTAGAACACACATAGACAACTCAAGGGTAAGGCTTCCACTAATGCTACCAAGCAACAGCCGAATCCCACCTAACTTACCCTTATAGTTTACTAATTTTCTAACAATCCAACCATCAAAGCAGTTTGCGGTAATAAACTTGAACTTCTCAGACCTAACATCAAACCTAACTAATACTATCTTCATTCTTTCAGCTGCTGTTTCCATATCTCTAGCTAAGTAGTACAGAACCCCATTGATGCATATCCCATGACAGCTCATTGGATCATGGCCTAGGGGACCTTGGAGCTTCCTCCACCTCAGTTCTCCAGTTCCTAATGTCAGAATCTTATGATGACCATATTGCTGAGCCATGCTCAATACCTTGAACTGCTTGCCAATAGGATCAAACCCTAGAAAGCTGTACATGTTTCCTCCGAACGTTCGTAGTTCAGGTAACCGGACACACTGTCCCGTGCTAGGGCTACATATTACATGCAACGCTATGTGAGCCGCTCGCGCATTGTGCTGTCGTATTTGACGACGGAAACAGATCAAGCCAGAGGCGTAGCCACGAACGTGTAGCTGCTTGTCCTCAGGGTCAGCGAGCCTCATATGAAAACCGGTGGCTACTTCCAGAGACGACGTGTCATCATATGGATTCTTACGCTCACTGGACGAGAAGAAGATGAACTCACCTTGACGTTGACGTTTGACTAGGAATAAAAGATGTGGACGAGCCGAGGATCTGGTCCGGAACAAGTCAGTGAAATATGGTCGGCAAAGCATTGAACCCCACAGCTTGGACACGCAACTAAACCTTGCGAGTGACTTTGCAGGCAATCTCGAGAGTATCTCTAGGACGACATCAATTGGGATGGAATCTGAAGTTTCTTCTTCTGTCTTCATGCTTGTATGAATTTGTCGCGTATCGATAATGCCAAGATAACGTTGAATTACCTTAAACATCGAGAGTTTCTTGCAAAAGCTCTCTATAAATTTAATTAATCAAAATCAGAGGTATATAATAACAAAGACCTGCCCTTCTATTTACAAGTTCACAAACGAGATTCATAATATTTATCTTTTATTTGTTTTATTAATAAGAAAGTAAGGAAAGCTTCATAATATTTATCTTTTATTTGTTTTATTAATCTATCTGTTTTCCTTCATAAGTCTATAAACATAAGCAATTCACTGTACTCTAAATATATGAGATAACAACGTCGACGAACGGCCTTACTTATACCATCTTTGAAAATTTTGATAAATCAAAACCAAGTTTACTTTTAATAATCTGCATAATTTAGAGTTCCCAAAGCAGATAAATATGAAGCTTTTTTATTACTTCCAGAATAAATAGCAAAATCATTTTAAAGTGAAAATTAAGTAAATTTTCTGAATGGTAAAAAATAAGCTAAATCACTTTTTGAAACACAAAATATGAAAATGAGAAAAGTTGTAATCATTCATCTTCTGTTTTTTTTTTTTCTCGATACGTTCATCATAGACTCATAGTATATGTACTAGTATGTCTTTTGTACTTATTGTACATTGGTAATCATCTACTACTAGAACCGAGCAAAACGGTCTGGCATCTGATGCCTGGTTTCACTCAGCGTCCATCTCTGATTGTGAAGCTCGGTACCATGTACATTTGACACATAATGATAAACGAAACGAATATGTGTGAATTAGTCTCAAGTATTTGAGCGAAAAACTTCAATCTTTAGAGTCTTATAGAAACAAGTTGATATAATCTTCAACTGATGATATAACAAGTCTAAAATTAAAATTGCAAGATCATAAGATTGAGTATAGCATTTTGCATGTCTTGCAGAGAAGTTTGATCCCCAATGCAAAACTGAACCAACTGTGGCAAATGCAGTATCCAAATCAAACTGACTCGATTCCAATGCGACAGATGGGATTGCGTTTAATGAGATCAAGATCCACCTGTTTAAACGAATAACCAAACCCAATGAGAACTACTATTACTTCATCAGAGATGTTCTAGTATCAACAAGAAGTAAGATCTTCATACCTTGTGTCCAAACAGATCGCGGATGTTGTCAATGCCGTATAAGATCATTGTTGGTCTGTTTATGAAGCAGAATCAGAAAGAATCATCAATTTTTATGTGATCAAAAAGATGTCCCTGACGTCTATTTATTCATCTTTTATTGTACCTTTCAAGAGAAAGACCCCATGCAATGACTCGAACATCCTCTGGAAGACCCATTGGTTGTAGCATTTCGGGTCTGAACATGCCAGAGTTTCCAATCTCTACCCATTTTCCTAGTCCTTCATGGTAGCTGATAGAAAAGAAAGCAACAGACACAATATCTTTAATGTCTGTTTTTTCTCTTTCTTATCCCCCTTTTTAGAGATGATGGTTTGTTCGAATGTACCTGAAAATCTCCATGCTTGGTTCAGTGTATGGGTTGTATGCAGGCTTGAAACGCAGCTTGGACATCCCTGTAAAAGCATAATCGCATAAGCCTTTGTTTTCTCCTAAGTGACTCTGAAGCATCAAAATAAAGATCAGGTGGCAGAAGAACTAAAAGAATTCACCTAATCGTGAGAAGAAATCTTGTAATACACCAATGAGATCACCCAATGTAAGACCACGATCACAGACCAAACCTGAGCAAAAGAGAAGAAACTTTTATAGGAAATTTCGGTGCACTTGCATGATTCTGAATACGAAATTCTGCAAATGTTACAACTCATTAGCTAGTGCAATTACCTTCAATCTGATGGAACTCTGCCAAATGGGTTCGGTCAACAGCCTCGTTTCTGAAGACACGGTCTATAGAAAAGTACTTCTTGGGAGTGAAAGGTTTCTACAATAAGCGATAAAATAAGTATAGCACAGAAACAATGTTGCACAGTTTGTTAATGCCTAGCCAATTGATACTCAGAAAGCACGAAATTTCAAGACGTCTATATGCTTCATGTTCATTGAGATATATGCGTATAGAGTATAGACACAGCTTTAGACATGAACAATGCTTTGGCCTGTCAACCATATATGTATGAAGCCAAAACAAACATAGCCTTGATTCCAACCCCCACTTTAGGTATTCCGTATTCACCAGTCAAAATAAACCAAGACTAAGGATCACTTGACAAATGAATGGATTGAGAATTGGAAGGGCAAAGTCAAATCTAGTCAGACCTTTGCAAGTGCATAAAGCATCCTAGACGAGACCGCTGTTGTGTGGGTACGGAGAAGATTTTTATTTGCTTCCTCTCTTTTCCACTCATAATTATACCTGTACAATGGAAAAGTCCATGATACGAGATTAAAAATTTAGTTGACTACCATCGGAGATAATAGGCATCAAAACAAGTTGTTACCCTCGCGATCCATATCCACCAGACTCGTGAACTTGTTTCACCCTTTCAACATAATCTTCTGGTAATTCCCTTGTCGTCGAAGGAGCTACAATAAATATTCACATATTACCGTTAAGAGTTAGAATGCCGTTCAGACGTCATAAACCAGCTGAGAAAGAAACGTCCACGAGACAAACTCAGTGACTGAGAATATAAGATCTAAACCTTTTAGAAAGAAGGTGTCATGAGAGTCACGAGCAGGGTGCTGCTGAGGCTGGAACAGTGCATCGAAATTCCAGAAGCTACAGGGCAGAGGAAAAAGGTTGTGATCAACCAATGGACAGAAAAAAAAGATATCCCTTTGTCTTCACAAAAAAATTAAGATATCCAAACAGCATTTCAGAATAACTAGATCGATTGTGAAAAAGGTTCATAGGTTTGCATGAGGTGCGTTGATAGATAGTATGGAAAGAGATTTAGCCATCGAATTGATATGATACCTGCTCTCCACAAAGTTGTTTGTTGGCATCTCTTCAAATCTGTGACCACATAAAACTGTAAATCATTATTCCGCGGTAGCTGAGAAAAATGAAGAAATAGTAGTAACATGGTAAAAGTCTCACCCCATCTGACAAAATATGTCTTTCAACTGCTTCCTAACCTGAAACGTACAAAAAATAAGAAAACATTAATAGGCTATGGTTACTCCAAATTTCTGCAACGGAAAAGGAAACCATCAAGTAAACTATATATCAGTATGAGTGATACAAAACACTAAGACACATTGCTCTTGAAGTAGAAGCTTTCAACAACTTGTGTAACGATTTAGTACCTTAAGAAGGGGGTGGAGATGCCCAGCATCAACAGGCTGTCCCTTAGCATTGAAGTTATACTCCTTGAATTCTAACTCCTTCCAGCTGCACGTGAGTATCAATTTATTTTCTTAGTTGCACTATGCCAACAATATCGTTAACAAGTCGAAAACACAAGGAGTAGTACACACTTCTGTAGATTTTCACGAGTCAAATCAGTGGCAAAATTCTTTCTTTTGGGAGCATAATTGGGACCCTTCTTGACTTCAGAATAACCTGTCCACGTACTAAGAAGAAAGAAAGGAAGCATTAAACAAATGTCTTCCAAAAAAAAAACTTACAAATGAAAAGCGCAGTTACTTACTGTGGTAATATGAGTTTCCTGGTTTTGAGAGATTTGAGACTTTCTTGGTCAAGTTCCTGAAGGTGAGAAAGGCCAACTTAGTCGCATCAATTATAAAGCTGGACTAGAACTCTACATAATCATTCTAAAATAAGACGAAACAAACCAGTCCATCCTGTATATGTAAAAGCAAGTCCTTCACTTTATCTTCAACATGTTGAACCTACAACAAAATGGTTCAGAGCTCATGATACAGTCTAAATATATGTATAAAAAGACTGCATCTAATACAAAGTCAACTCATTTTAAACACAAAACTCCTCGGATGAATCAACAGAAGCCATGCCAATTCAATAATACTATAAAGGAGAAGAAGTCCAATCACTGCATAACTAAGCATGAACAGTGATACCTTCCTAGAGACTTGCTTTCCCATTGCCACCCACTTCTTTTTTGCAGCTTGTGTGCTTCCAATGCTGAATACAGAACGATCTAGCTTTTTCTGAAGAAAAAAAAAAAGCAAGAATTATACACCCGTCATTTCAACATGAAGAAATTAGAAGAATGAATGAATGATAATATTCAAAGTAATCACCTCTAGATCATCTTTGGATATGCTACCTTCCGCAGGAACAGCCAAGAAAAAGTGAAACTCTGGCGACCCTTCTGCAGCATATTTCTTCCCTTCATCAGTCAAAACCCATGTTTCCCTTTTAAGTTCCTGCACATTATCACATCGCAACAATACTTATACATAAACATCAATCACTAAACCCCACAATCAAAAAACTCACGACACATATAGATCCCTGATTCATCCTTCTCAGCCAACCAAATTCAACTTGGATTCAAGAGGATGTCGGAGTGATGTTGGTACCTTAGCTTCAATGTAGCGAAAACCCTGTAAACTTTTGATGACATTTTTGACTTCCTCGTGGTCAAGGTCGTGTTCGGCGGCGAACTTAGCAGTATCCGAGATTTCTTCGTTGTTCTGCAGAAACCCCAGAATCGCCTCCTCCGCCATTTTCTCTTCCGGTGGTCTTGTTTCGCGCAGTCCGCCGTATGCTACAGAGCTCTGAGTGAGAATTTCAGCTTTGCCCCAAAAGAAACGATTTTTCCTCGTACTTGTACAAATGGGCCATTAACCGATTATGGGCCACTGGCTGAATATAGGCCCACTGGCTGATTATAGGCCCAATTAAGGAGCCGAATCCAATAATTTTTCTGAAAAAGAGATATCGGTTCATCTACGGTTCTCAGTCTACGCCTATTTGCATGGGCATGCCACGTGGCATATACAGGAGCTGCCAGTGAGCGAGTTTTTTTCTCTATGCATTATCAATGTGACCAAAACCGAACCGAATGCGAAACGCAAAAACAGCAAACAAAGAAAAAAAAAGCAAAGGCAGCAAAAACAGATCACTAGAGGAAGAAGAAGATGAAGAAGCACTTGTCCACCATTGCGAACGACGTCGTTCTTCGATGCGCACAGTATTTCTTCTATCCCTGGCTATTTTATATACATATTTGCAGACCTATCTTTGGATTGATTGAAGGTTAAGGATCGTTGACACTGAAACTTAAGTGTAGAGAACAAAATAGCGTATGTGATTTCGTTTTTCTATTCAGAAATTGAGTTGTAGATCTTTATAACCAAATTCTTGTGTATATATGATCATTTTTATAGGATTTTCGTTTCCTTGGTGGCTAAGCCAAAAGAATAGCAAACTGATTCCGGCTGGTTTAGCATCGGTTTAGTTTGGAATACATTGATTGCGAGTTGTGAATTTGTGAGAATTGGTGTTGCAGGGAACTAGAGTCAACCATTGATGAAATGGTGAAAGAGTTTGAATGTCAATGGAAGCCTGGAGCCGAAGGTACTTACTCGAGGAAGTTTGTGGAATTTTGCAACTCAAAGACAATGAGTCGGGTTTGTGACCAAAACATACCTGAGAGAATAAAAGATGGTTCGTTCACCCGTCTCACGTTCGACATGATGCTTGCGTGGCAACAACCTGGTGCAGACGACAATGAGACTCATTTGGTACTTATAATCTTCAAACATTGAGACTTGAATCACTTCATTTCTTGGATTTGGAGTTTGCTATTGATGCATGTTCATTTTAATTACTTGTGTTCAAAGGAAGCAGTAGGTAAGGAGAGTGAAGACAAGAGGATTCAAGGGACCTTATCCCCAGAGCAAGATGACATCTCTCTTTTTTATTCAGACATCATGCCGCTTCTGGTAAGCTAGTTTTTGTTTGTTAAAGCTGTGAAACTAATCAAATTCTATGTAAGTAATGATAACTCAGCTTTTGTTTCATGTGAATTAAATAAGGCTGATCATGAACCAAGTGTGGGTGAAGATGCGTTTGTCTATTTGGCCTCAGTCATGCCTCTCCCTGTGGATGCCATCAATGGAAGATACACGTTTGAGACTCTAACCGCTCCTACAGGACACCAACTTCACTTCCCGGCTTACGATATGTTTGTCAAAGAAATACAAAAGTAAATATTCTTCTTAACTAAATTATAGATATAATAACATAGTTGGTTTGTAGACTCAATTATAAGTAATGTCTTCTTTTCTTTCTAATTGAAACTAGCTTGGTTTATTTTGTACAACTTTATTTATATCAAGGTGTATGAAGCATTTACAAAAGCAAGCTAAGCCTAAAGGTGTCGAATTGGCGGATGATGAAATTATATTACATGTTGAAGGAACAATGGCTTCACAGAGAGTGGTTCGCCACATCAAAGAAACAAGCTGGCCAGGTTTGGTTTTCCTGCGCTATTTCCTTATGTTTATGCATGTCAAGTATAATTCAGAGTCATGGCTGCTAATAATCTCTTATCAAAATGTCTTTCGACTTTTGTAGGTAGGCTTACTCTGACAAACTATGGACTATACTTCGAAGCCGCAGGAATTATAAACTATGAAGATGCTCTTAAGATAGATCTTACCAAAGATGGTGCAAGTTCTGCAAAGCCTATCTCCACTGGTCCATGGGGTGCTCCTCTTTTTGACAAGGCCATTGTCTACGAGTCTCCGGATTTGTAAGTATTTCTGCATAAGGATGATTTTCTCTGCTTATAGAAGTAGTGTTAAACTAAACTACATATATTGAATACTTCAAATTATTCCTTCTACGGTTTGACTTGAGAACTTTCAAGGCGAACCATTTCAATAGAACATGATAACTAATGTTCTGACCATTACTTATGGCATTTCTTGGATGTTCTCAAGGGACAGTTTTTTTGGGTTGAAAATAGACTTGCCACTAATATTTCTTGACGTTCGATTTAGTCTTTCTTTATGGGATTTAGTAGGCTTACAAATTGTTGCCTAATTTCATTTGTATATGTATGTGTACGACTTATAACAAGATTTACCTTTTTGATGCAATTTTTAGTGAGGATGGAATTGTCTTAGAGTTTCCGGAGATGACAAGCTCAACGAGACGAGATCATTGGCTAATGCTTGTAAAGGAGATAACATTAATGCACCAGTTTTTGAAGAAGTACAATGTTGAGGCTCCCTCACAAGCATGGGAAGTCCATTCGAGAACAATCTTGGGAATCATACGGTTGCATGCAGCCCGTGAAATGCTGAGAATTTCTCCTCCAGATCCAAAAAAGTTTTTAATATTCAGTTTATTTGAGGAAGTTCCTAAGGGAGACTTCGTACTAGAAGAGCTCGCAGAGTTTAGTTTAAAGATGGGTGCTACCAAAAACCCTTGCAGTGCTAGCTCTATATTGAGGAATATGAACATGGAACAACTTGGTAACATATTAAAGGTAGAGAGAGGAGATAAGTGTAAGGACAAGGGGAAAGGGATTGAGAAAGAAGAAATGCTTGCATCCCTTGAAAGTGCAGTGAATCAAACGAGAGAAGAGGGAAGGGAGATTGAAAAGGCTAAAGCTACCACAACGGAGCTCGAAGAAGAAGGGATTAGTGAAAGTGCAGCAGTCCTTATGGTAAGAATGTAAGATGGTTTTTGTGGTAGGAGCTAGGAGCTTCAGGTTAGACTTTAAAACGCATAGTCTCAAAACAATTTATTTGATCACCTAGCTAGACAATGAGTATGTGGTACAATACTATAGTTTTGGTCCTTTCTAGAGTATATATGCACACCCAGAAGTATCTAGTCAAAATGCTTTGGCAAAAAGATGAGTGAATTTTTTTTGGTGTATTGAACTGAGAACAAATTAATACCTTTGCAGGAGTTGATGAGGCCATTGCAAGACGCATTGCCATGGTTCCAAGAAGTGCTTTCTTGGGAAAGGCCTTCACGTACGCTTTTTGTTCTGGCCATTACCATTCTAATCGTGTACAAGTGAGTTTAAAGTAACATATATGTGCATGATCCAGAAGAGTAAGTTCATGGTACCAATAATCAAGAAACTAAGTATATGTTACAGGGAGTGGATTGGTAAGGCTATAGCTGCTTGCTTAATAGGGGTGGTGGTTAAAATGGCTCAGGCTAGACAAATGATGGTACACACAAAAAGTGAGGATCCGGTAACAGTGAGCACTGAGTCCGACCAAACAATGACCGAAAGCATTGTGTCGGCTCAATATGGCATAATAAGACTGCACCAGTTGATGCAGAATGTCAACATCACCATTATGAAGTTGCGGTCCATATATACCTCCAAAGCTAGCAAGGTAACGTACACTAGTATATATGTAAATTCGACATCAAATTTTGTTATTTTGAAAGTGTGTGAGCGCTCTCTTACACTCGGATCATAGCATGCAAGCATAGTGATGGTGTCGATGTTAGCTTTGGCAAGCTTCTTTGCGGTGGTGCCGTTCAAGTTGGTCATCATATTTGGTACAATATATTGCTTTGTAATGACATCGAGTGTCGGGAAATACATGAGCAACGATCAGAGTAACCGGAGAATGAAAGAGTGGTGGGATTCCATACCCATTGTTCCCGTTCGTGTACTGAACTCTTCTTCCAAGTAGTTCTTCACGTTATGCGAGATTACCAAAGCCACTGTTTGTCTTTTCTTTTCTTTTCATAATAAGCCAATATAGAGAAAGACAGTTTAGAACAAAGTTTTGTTTTGTAAAATATTTACGAACATATGCACTACAACTATTAGTAAATTGGAACGTCTTTTGTATTTCTTTTCATGGGAACTTATTTTTATAACTTATTAAAAATATCTGTGCATTGTTATTCATATCAAAACTCTAAACCTAAACTCAAAACACTCAATCCTAAACTCAAAATACTAAACCCTAAATCCAAAATACTAAACTTTAGTTTAGTTTAAACAATATAACAAAAACACGAATGAAAACAGAGATTCTTTCCAATATTTTTTCTCTGAATTTCTTGTGATCTTTGCTATTAATTTGTCTCTGCATACAGCATACTAAAGTAAAGAAACATTTTTGTGGTATTTGCTCCACATCTTATGACTTATGATATTGTTTTTTATATTTTGGGAAAAAAATATTTGTTCAACTTAACACATATAACAGTTTTTTTTCTTTTCTTATTATGGTTATGCACATATAACTATTCTGACACCTATGTTCCAGTTAAAAGAATAAGGTTTATTTTGTTAATCACAATTGCAGCTTTATAAATTTGAGAAAACACATAAAGTGAATGTAAAAATACTTTTTCCCCCTATGGTGAATTAAAACGAAGAAACTCATCCCAATACATAAACAAGTATAAATAAAGTTAATTAAATTAGAGATGAACCATATCAAATGATAGGGGATTAAGCAACGAAAAGATGTTTTGTTAGCAATACAAAAAAAAAAGTTGATTAGTTGTGTTAATAAAGTGAGGTAATCCAATGAAAAAAAATCCTTAAAAAAGCTACTAAAAAGTAAAAACCAAGGATGCATGAGTAGTGCCACGTTGCCGCTTCTGTTCAGTGCCATCATCTCTCTCCTCACTCACGCTCCCCATCCTCCTTCTCTCAGTTTCCATGGAAGCTCCAAGAAGCTGATTCGTGGAAGCAAATTTTTCCTCCAGCTCTTCAGATTCAGATCCGTACGTGTTTTTTTCCCACCGATTCATTACTTAAATCCGATTCGATTCCTTTTGTCAGAGCTCTGAGATTCCGTGTGACAGATCCTTTGATTTTGATTTTTTTTTTTTCTTTTCATGTCGATTCGTGAAGATACTTGTTAGTGTTTCTCTACTTTGATTCGTCTCGTTTGTTTGGAACTTGATGAATCGGATTGTTTAGGAAAAATAAGATTTGGATCGTTTACGTCATGGTTCATGATTCGCTAATTGAATTGTCTCATCTCACTCTCTGAATACACAGGATCTAGTAATAAAAAAGAGAGAGAAAGAAAAAGAAAAAGACAGGAAAGTGAGACTCTTTGATAATCATCATCACATTCACACACATAAGAGTCGAAAACACAGTCAGATCGGTACGATTTTCCGACCGAAGAACCCGAAGCAATGGGCATAGGCAACAAACTCCGGCTGAGTTCTTCTCTCAGCCGTATGCTCCACCGGAGAATACTCTACTCATCCGCCAGATCTTTCACCACGACGGAAGGTCACCGTCCCACCATCGTCCATAAACGAAGCCTCGACATCCTCCATGACCCTTGGTTCAACAAGGTACGAGATCGAGCTTGTAGTTTCTGAATCTGAATTGACCCTTTTAACTCGAAATTGAACTCTCTCTCTCTCTTAGGGAACTGCTTTCACGATGACGGAGAGAGATCGTCTTGATCTTAGGGGACTTCTTCCACCTAGTGTCATGGACTCTGAGCAGCAAATTCAGCGTTTCAGTAAGTCACTACTTGAGTTTCTTGTTTCTTGAACTTCTTGAAATGATCAATTATAAGCGTCCTTTGCCTTCTTGAAATGATCCTTTTTTTCTTTTGTGAAACAGTGACTGACCTGAAAAGGCTGCAGGAGCAAGCAAGAGATGGACCTTCTGATCCAAACGCGCTTGCTAAATGGCGAATTCTTAATCGTTTGCATGATCGAAATGAGACTATGTACTATAAGGTAACTCCACTTCCTCTTTTTGTCAGAAGTTAAGAGAATGTCTGCAAATTGGTCTATTTGATGCTACATTCTTTCCAAGATTTTCTTACTTCGCTTGCTCTGGTCTATGAGAGGCTATTTATCTTAAAATGTGCTTCTTTTTTTAGGTTTTGATTGCCAATATTGAGGAATATGCGCCAATAGTTTACACGCCTACGGTGGGTCTTGTCTGCCAGAACTATAGTGGGTTGTTTAGGAGGCCAAGAGGAATGTACTTTAGCGCTGAAGATCGTGGTGAAATGATGTCCATGGTTTACAACTGGCCAGCTGAACAGGTCTTTGATATATCTAATACTAACCTCTGTCTCTTGTTGTCTCTTGTTACAACAAGAAACTTTTATATCTTTTAGTGATTTATCGTTTTCTGATGTAACGTTTTTGACGCTACGTATAGGTTGATATGATTGTTGTTACCGATGGAAGCCGGATTTTGGGTCTTGGAGATCTAGGGATTCATGGAATTGGAATTTCTGTAGGGAAGCTTGATTTATATGTAGCAGCAGCTGGAATAAATCCTCAACGGGTACTTGCAGCTTCTTAGTTTTTCCACCTTCTACTTTTCTCAGTAATGATGTGATATAATACTTGTGTGAACGGTGTAGGTACTTCCTGTCATGATTGATGTTGGAACTAACAATGAAAAACTACTCAAGGATCCCATGTGTAAGATTCATTTTCCCCATTTTACTGTTATGATTAGACGATGAATATGATATATTAGTAATAGTCTTCTTCTTTCCGAGTACATATACTATAACTGTTTGCTGGTGTTTCAAGATCATTTATCTCTTTGCATAAGGAAGTAGCGAATGGGGTATTTGACATTATTGTATGCCTACATGTATACATTTATCAAAATGTAAAAGGTTTTTAGTATCGTGTATGAGTCTGTTATGTTATTCTTTCTTTCTTCTTGATTTTTCTGTTGAAGCAAAATAACTTCGTTGCACAACATGTTATTTTGGTCTCTGATGGTTTAGGGGTTTCCAATAGTACATAGACATGTTTAAGATTAGCTTATTATCTGTCTTGTTATCATTCTCTCTTTGGTTTTCGTTGTCGACAGACTTGGGTCTGCAGCAACATCGTTTAGAGAATGATGAATATATAGAAGTGATCGATGAATTTATGGAGGCAGTGTTTACTAGGTGGCCACATGTTATTGTGCAGGTAACTGATCCGTTATAGATCTCTAGTATATCAAATGTTTCTTCATATGAAACTTTTATCATTTTTCTACCCACAGTTTGAAGATTTCCAGAGCAAGTGGGCATTCAAATTACTGCAGAGATATAGAAACCGCTACCGAATGTTTAATGATGATGTCCAGGTAACAAGCCTCCCGCCTTAGTTTGGTACTTGTGAAGATGAATTGCCATTATTTGCTTTTGTAGTACTTATATTACGTCAGGTCGTCAATGTGTTTAGTTAACGTTGCATCACATTTGTCATGGGATACTGTGTTTGAAATATTGTATTTCATGTGATCAAACCAAAATCTTATCGTTTAGTACTTATTCTTATCCATTTCTATATGACCAGATGCGTTAAAGAGACAATATGAATGCAACTGAACATCTAAATGCTGATACCTCAATCTTGGTTTTCATATTGTTTTGTTTTCATGATCTGGCTTAGGGAACAGCAGGTGTTGCGATCGCTGGTCTTCTTGGAGCAGTTAGAGCACAGGGGAAAGCTATGCTTGATTTTCCAAAGATGAAGATCGTTGTTGCTGGCGCTGGAAGGTAAGCCGTTCTCTGTTGCTATTTTCTTGTACTTTTAGTATTGTTCGAAGCCATTTGATCGATGGAAACTTGCAGTTGCATCACTGCATTAGTCTAAAGTTGATGTGATTGCATTTATTGAAAGAATCATGAAGTAGCTAAGACTGGCTATATCAGAATACTGAGCTTCGCTATGATATTTGTAGTGCGGGAATTGGTGTTCTAAATGCTGCAAGGAAGACAATGGCACGGATGTTGGGAAATACTGAAACTGCGTTTGATAGTGCACAAAGTCAATTTTGGGTGGTTGATGCTCAGGTTTGTTATGCCAACTTCGGGAGCTCATGAGACGTTGTCACCTGTGCTTTAACGTGTGTTTTGTGCAATAGCTTGAGGAGCTGAAGTTGTTAACTCTTTTTGTTGCATATAATCAGGGCCTTATCACTGAAGGACGAGATAATATTGACCCCGAGGCTCTGCCGTTTGCTAGGAAAACTAAAGAAATGGAGCGTCAAGGATTAAAGGAAGGAGCAAGTCTTGTTGAAGTGGTCTGTGATCTGTTTTATCAATATGTTTGTCAAGTATACTAAATCTAACAAGAAAATAATAGTTTTCTGTTTCATCTGGCTAGGTTCGAGGAGTTAAACCTGATGTGCTTCTGGGTTTATCTGCAGTTGGAGGGTTGTTCTCAAAAGAGGTAAACAAAGTTACCAAAAGCCTAAACATACTTGAATGAATATAATTTAGTTCTATGCTACAGAACCAGTGATCTAAGTTCAGTGACAATTGTCTTTCATTCTCTGATTTCTATGGTAACTGCTAGTTAGATGAGCTAGCAAATAGAGTCTAGCATAGCTCATAGCTCTTAGTGATGCTTTGGTCCCCTCTTGCTTCCATGATTCTGACATATAGATGTGTTTAAGGTTTTAGAAGCCATGAAAGGTTCAACCTCGACCAGACCAGCTATTTTCGCAATGTCAAACCCTACCAAAAATGGTAATTTGTATCCTTCATTTACGTTGAAATGTGGTTTGCGGTTTGATGTAATAGTTACTTGTGCTTCGAACCTACAGCTGAATGCACGGCACAAGAGGCATTTTCTATATTAGGCGACAATATCATATTTGCAAGTGGAAGCCCATTCAAGAATGTGGATCTTGGTATGTATGAGTACCACTACATCAGTTATACGCATTTTTATATGAGAAGAAAAACCAAAGTGCTCCTATAACTTTAATTACTCTGAGGCTTTTGTTTGATATCATTAGTACCTTTCCTTGTTGCAGGGAATGGTCATGTAGGACATTGCAACCAGGGAAACAACATGTACCTATTTCCCGGGTTAGTTCAAATTATTTATCGTTAATATGAATTGCACACACTCTTCACCAGATGCAATAAATGATATTCGTATTCTGTAAATTTCTTTTATCTAGTATTGGACTTGGCATTCTCCTATCTGGTACTCCCATTGTCTCAGATGGGATGCTTCAGGCAGCAGCTGAGTGGTAAGCTCTTATCTCTACCTACTGCATTTATCTCTCCTGTTTTAGTTTCATCTAAATCTGAAGTGTGTGAAGTGATATATATGACTAACAGACCAAAGTAAGGTGATTTTAAAGAATGTCTGTGTATTGCCAATTACAAACATACCTCCATTTAAGGAACAGCGATCACAGTAGTGATCATGACATTGTCTTGTGCCATGTTTTATGGATGTGTGATCATGACACTGTCTTGTGCTTAAACAACTGCAGCCTAGCAGCGTACATGAGCGAGGAAGAAGTACTAAAAGGGATTATATACCCTCCAATATCAAGGTACGGAACATAATAAGAAGAGCATATCGAGTGTTGCATAAGGTTTGAGAGAGATGTTATATCTTTTGGCGTTGAATTGAAAATTTGAAATTGCAGGATACGAGACATAACAACAAGAATAGCAGCTGCTGTGATTAAGGAAGCGATTGAGGAGGATTTGGTTGGTGGATATAGAGAAATGGACGCTCGAGAGCTCAAAAAGCTTAATGAGGTAACTTCAGCTCATGAGCTTTACTATATTTGGAAATGATTGTATATAGAAAAGATATCGAAATAATGTTCATGATGTGGCATTGTGTCGTCTTCTGCAGGAGGAGCTGATGGCATACGTGGAAAACAACATGTGGAGTCCAGAGTACCCGACTTTGGTCTACAAAGACGACTAATAATAAAGTTTGGTTTCACCAAGATGAATAAGTCTGCTTTCTCGTATTTATGTGTACAAATTTGTAATTCGGTTTTTATCGAAGTCATAGTTGCTGCTCTCTTGTTTTTGTGTAAAAAGAATAAAAAAAAAAAGAATTGGATTACTTTTTATCCAATCAGATTCTATAGTTGCTTGCTGTTCTCTCTTAAAATATGTAAAAAAAAACTTCTTGTTGGGTTGCTTCATATCCAATCAGATTCATAGAAGCAACCCTTAACTTTATACTTATGAATATAATTGCATGTCGTATTCGAGATGCATTTTTTTAATAACTTGTTTCGTTATCAATCATCTTTATCAGCTAGTTCAGCAATAATAAAACCAAGAAAATAACTAAAACTGTACTTACAATTCAAGATGGGAATGTGCGGGAAGAGAAACGGCTCCTCCGAAAGCTAGCCTGTCACGTCACAATATACCTTCTTTGGAGGGAAAGGAACAGCAGGCGACACAATAACAGAGTTTTGCCGCCGGCTACCATTTTCAAACAAATCGACAGAACTCTAAGGGATACTATGCTTGCCATCCGGCTGCGCAAAGGATGTGCTCATCTTCTGTCCTCTTGGTTCACTTACAGTTAGGACCAGTTTATCTAACTAGTTTAATCTCTCGCTTCTCAATGGCTTTTAATTTTTTGGGCCATAGAAGTGTTCGGCTATCTTAGCTATTGTACTCAACTTTGCTTTTGATAATATAATTTACATTTTTATCAAAAAAAAAGATTGCTTTGTGTTATCTGGCTTGCAATTTAACGTAATCCGAAAATATATCAAGAAGTATTCTGTTGCACAAGATCATAACATGGGCATGCTGAAAATATCAAGATGTACGTACCTAATGTATCTGTATAGCAAACAATATAAGCATCAAGATGTACTCGAAACAAAACATATAATATATATAAAGACAAAGGGGAAAGTAAACAAGGTCTCACACTGACCACTGTCCAATGGAATCAATGTTATCATGCTGATGCGGGAACTGTTTCTGCAATGATTTAGGAGAGAAAGGGAGATTTGGGAAAGGTTGATGATCCGCAGGCAAGAATGGAGAAGGATGATGATGAGAGATGTAACTAGTACACGAAATGTTGTTATGGTCTTGTTCTTGGAACTGGAAGTGATGATTCTGTTGTAGTTGTTGTTGCGGTTGTTGTTGTTGTTGTCTTTGTTTTGGGCTATTGACTTTCTCTCCTTCGGTTTCTCGGTATTTGCCGAGATAGACCTTTAACGGAGCCACGTAGTCTTCGAAACCGAGAGTTGTAATGGCCCAAATGATGTCATCTCCATTGATTGTTTTCCTCTTCTCTCTTTGACACTTGTCAGAAGCTTCACCAGTAACGAAACTGATGAACTCTGACACACATTCTTGAACGGTTTCTTTGGCGTCTTTCGAGATCTTACCGTTACCAGGAAGAACTTTTTTCATGATTCTTCCGACATTAGCTATTGGGAGAAACCGGTCTTGTTCTTTATTGTTGTTGTCGTTGTTCTTTGAAGAAGGGCTTCCTGGATTTGTTTCAGCTACTCCAGGAGATTCATGATCCTCCTCTGGGCTTTCCTCAGTCATCTCTTTCTTGTTCCTGAGATGTAATGATATGTGATGGATCTGATTTTATGGTTAAGCTTAGTGCATGAAACTAGGCCACTTGTCTATTTATGGATGTCTTACCAAATTTGGAACTCCCTGTGACTCGCTCTTATCATCATTATTTTTCACTTTTACAGATGTATTGCATGTCTTTTAAACCAGGTTTAACCGAGTCCATTTAATATGTCTGCAATAAGCTTAACGGGTTTTGGTGCGCATGGCTTCCCAAAGCGTACGGTCTCATATGACTGCAGTTCTGCAAGATGACCCATGGGTAATATAAGTATGATAGATTATATTTATAAGTTAATACCTATACTAAAATATAAATATGACATATATTATAGCTCTGAATAGAAATGGAATAGAGTCGAACACACAAGGTTCATATGGAAAATGCGGATTAAGTAGTGCGGATCTAGTGGATCAAGTAGAATGAAAGCAGATTTAACAGAACTAGCAGTACAAATGTGGATTAAGAAGATCCAGAGATCCAAAAATATATGTAAAATTGTGAAATTAGACAAAAACGGTATACAATATAGAAATTTATAAAAGATATTATATTGCTATTTATCTTTTTACAATACATATATATTTTATTTGTATGTTATGTCATTAATTTATATATAACTATATAGCTTCGAATTAGTATTATTACTGTATATTTTATTACTCAATATGTAAGTTATTTGATAATATGATGAACGGGTGGGGATTAATGTTTTTTTACAAAATGATGTCTATTGGAAGGTTAAATAAATACAGCGAAAACATGCACATGGGTGGTTAATAGTTTCTTTTAGTTGCCATTTTGAAATTATACATACATATTAACAAAATATTTTATTTTTTTTAAGTTTTTTAATACAAAAACATCATTTAATTATCTACCTAATTATTATTCAAAACCAATGGTAAAATAAATTTTAGAATATAAATGATTACAAAAATTAAAAAACCAATAAATGTTGCATTGAAAAATGAGAATGACAACTAATTTCTAACAAAAAAATTATCTCTACAATGACAAGTAAATGAAACCAGAGGAAGTATTAAGTAACTCATTTTCAATTTATTTTGAGAAAGACGCATTTAATTACTTTCTGTCAAGATTTTATCAGATTACTATTGAATTTCACAAGAATTAAATAATTGAGACTGCACAGAGGATATACCATTGAATAGTCGTTCTTCTTATGTAAGATACGCAGTACGCACTATACAAATTAGAATGATAAGGAAAGAAATCTGTCTCTTGACTTCTGTTTTGTTAATTGTAGGAATATTTGTTTGACCCATCTTTATATAAGGAGCATGCAAGAATTTTATAAGCTACAAGACTACAACCAAACTCAAAGCAAAATATTATACAAAGAAACTAGATATCGACGGAAAATGAAAAGCAACAATTGTTTACATGCTTATAGAACATCTTTCCTTCTGGTGTCAACCATTTTCTTGCTTTTCTTGTCACGTAAGTCATTTGTTTTATAAGTTTTAGATAAACTCAATTTTTATGATGGTGATCTTTGATTGAATGGTTACATTTTTTTTTTAATCAATTGCAGGACAAGCAAGTTCGTTCCAAATGCTCATATGTGATTATAACACAACATGTTCTCAGTGCAAAGAAGAGTGCCAATCGTCAACTTATGGAGGAGTATGTATACAAAACAATCCCAAAACAGATCGTATAATTTGTTGTTGCAAAAAAAGTCCTCCGCCATCATATTATGATCCCATAGGAGCTCCTGCTTCGTAATCATAGTAAATTATTGAATGTGTTCCATTTTGGTAATATCATATTAAATTTGATTAAAATATCAAATTTATATATTTAAATAAATAAATTCATTTAACATATTCTTTGATATAATAATCTCACATTCTTAAATTTCATAGTCAATTATCTTTATAGACACCATAATATTTCAAAACTAACTAACAAAACCATGACATATATCACTTAATCGACCAAATTTTTACATTTATTCAAAAATTATAGCTATATAATAAAAGTAAAACATATAGATTAAACTATAAAATTTTTAAATTAATAATTAAAATGGTGAAACATGTGAAATAGTGAAATATAATATATAATATAATTAAAATTTTCAATTAACTTTTTATTTATAACAAAATTATATAATTAAGAATACAAATTATATACATAAACCAAGTTTTTATTAATACAAATTATATACTTCTCCAACCTGTTTTAGCTTATCGGGTGTTCCTCCAACCGTTTTCATTCTCACCGAAAATGTGTTTGGCTGTTTGGTGAAATATGTGCAACATGATAAAGGTGTCAAGATAATATCTGAGGAGATCCAAAAAATCTGCATCACATACATTCACTTTGGCTGCACTGATGCTCATGCAGATAACACACTTGCTAGAAAAGATGAAAATGAAATACATCAATTTACTGTCATTGACAATGAAGAATGTTTTACCAATGTAAGTTTAATGTTTTTATTCCTTCTTCATATTAGAGTACAAACAGTTGATAATTAGTGATCAATGTGTTCTTTTCTTTTCTTTCTTCTTCTCTTGCAGTTAAATCTAAGAGTAGTATATGGTGGGTTAACAATAAAGCACATTGTCGGTGTAACGTTTTGGACTACTCTAGCGAGATCAAAAATTGTGCATTTAGTTTAGTTTTTGTTTTAAAGTTTAGGGTTTATGACACAGGGGTTTAGGGTATAGGGTTTAAGGTTTATGTTGTAGTTGGGTTCACTAATCTTTGGATTTTTTAAGGTTTAAATTTTAGATTTTAGGGTTTAAGGTTCATATATTATAGTTTGGTTCACTAATCGTTGAATTTAAGATTTAGTTTTTGGTTTAGGGTTTAGATTTTGGGGTTGGTTTATATGTTTTTGTAAATAATGCTCTTATCTCTTAATTATCCTAACTATAATGAATATTATCGTATTTCATCTGACGTTTCAAATATTACTACATTAAATAGTTTCAAATTCTGTTTACCATTTATTATTTCTGTTAAAAATATTCTGTCATATGCCACCAATCGTCTTTTGCAATGGACACATCTAAAATGTTAAGTTAATTTACGTTATCAAATATTTACAAAGTAGTTTGAAGTATACAAAACTGTGTACGTCGATGTAATTAGTATAAACATAGAACGGTCTAAATACTGTTATTAAGTCGTGGCTATTAGTTGTGCGGATATTTCATACACGAATTTAATTATTGGAGACTAGTTTCGTTGATGTTTCATTGTTTACAGAGGATTAGTTTTATGTGTGATAAGGATAAAATGGTCACAAAATGAAGTTTTGCACATCTAAGTATCTAACTATTAGATGCCATTCGCTCTTTTGAAGAAAGATACATATTCTACCAGAACTATTAAAGAATATTATATTGTATGGAAAGAAAATTGTCTACTGGCTTTTTTTAAATAACTGTAAAAAAATTGTTTGACCCATCAAAACCTATTTAAGGAGCATGCAATAACTTCTTCAAAAATATCTTTAAACAATTTTTTTCGTAAAAGAATCGATATCTAACGAAAATGAGAAGCAAGAAACCTTCACATGCTAATGGGACATCGTTCCTTATGATAACAACAACCGTTTTCTTGCTTTTTATCTCACGTAAGTATTTTGTTTATAAATATAACCACAAAAACTAAGTTTTAAAATAGTGATATTAAAATATATGGTCACCGCTTTTGATTAGTTACAGGACAAGCAAGTTCGTCGAGCGTTGACGAGAACGAGATATGTAATTATGTGAATGCATGTTCTGATTGCAAAGCATTTTGCAAAGAGACAAATACTTGTGAAGAAGAATGTATAGATGGAGGTCCCAATGTTCAAATTTGTTGTTGCAATAAATGTCCTCCTTCGTCATATTCTAATTAATCTCTTTTGAACCTTCTTCTTCATAATCGATATGATTGAATATATATGTTCCTATTTTGTAATATCATATCAAATTTGGTTAACATGTGTCTCTATATATTTGAAGAAATAAATCAATGAAATAAATAATATTTTATCATATTACATAGATCTAATTAAATAATATTCAGTATTGTGACGATCTCATCCAAGGGAACTTCGTTCACTTTTTGTTATCCTCAAAACTACTTTCAACTTTCTCCTCGAAGCTTTTAATATTGTTAGTTCAATGATGTAGGTATTAGAAAAAGCTCGCCTAAAAATTATTTAAGTTTTTTATACATATTTTTTATTTTAAATAAAATTATAGACACGTATTATCTATCGAAATGCAGATATATATGCTATTTTGATAATCTTAGGTGTTATTGTAAAATTGAATACGTCCAATTTTTGGTATGATAAGATAATTTACCTAAATGAACTATGTACATAGTTTCTTTATAAACTGATTGGTGATTATGCAAACAAAAAAAAGATTACTTTCTTAATTTACTGATGAAAGTCAAATTGATAATCTTACGTGCATGTCATTGTTACTTTGACAATCTTACGTGTTGTTGTAAAGTTGAATACGTCCAATTTTGGTAATGATAAAAAGAGAACGATCTAGTAGGAGATTCTCGTCCAAATATCTCACTATTTAATTACAGGAAATTAATAAAAACGAAGAGAGAGTGAGTGGTAAGAATATCTCAAATAATAAATTTGAGATATTCATGAGATACCCAACAAATACGTGTCTTTCATTGATTGTTTGAATTTTTTCTTTTTCAAAATTAAAATTTACTATGTAGTTATATTGCATTTAAGCACTACTGTGTTTTTTTGTTTAAGAACTCGATCTAATGCGTTTTTAATTGACGGATGTGCTGTAATATAATTTACCTAAATGAAAAATGTTTTTTTTGAAAAAAAAAAAAAAAAAAAATGAAGAATGTATATTTTTTTTATTAACTGACTGTGATTGTTCAAACCAAAGAAACACTACTTTCCATATATTCCCCACACACCTTCTCTATAAAAACAAAGAGCAACAAAAACAAAAAAAAAACAAGAAACCAATATCGCTCCGTTGCAGAGAGAGAGAGAGACGAGACCAAAAATGGCGCAATCTTCAGATGAAAACAAAGCATTTGGTTGGGCGGCTAATGACAAATCCGGCGTACTCTCTCCACTTCATTTCTCTAGAAGGTTTCTTTCCTTTACGTATATCTTTTTACGTCTTCTTCTTTTCTCCCGTTCTCTGGTTTGTAGAGATCAGAGAGACATATTCAAGATTTTGCTCGATGTTGTTGATATTGATATAGCTTGTCTTAATTTGTTTTGGTGTTATGTATGTATAGAGTGAATGGTGACAACGATGTAACTGTGAAGATATTGTTTTGTGGTGTTTGCCACTCTGATCTTCATACCATCAAGAACGAATGGGGATTCTCTCATTACCCAATCATTCCCGGGTATCAAAACAAAATTCTCTCCACCATTTTTAACAATCTCATGCAAATTATGTAATCTACCATGTTAATTGCAGTAAAGAAAATGTTTTTATTGAGGGTTTTGATTTTATTTTCATAATACGAATATTTTAGATAAATGGAAAGCTAGAACACATTACGGTTTATTCATGGTCCAAAATATTCTTATTCCTTTGGAGGAGATTTTTATGTCCGTTATAGGATATCTTGGTGAATAGAGACATGCAAAAAATTATGGAGACTTTATTACATTTTCATAAAGGAAAGATAACAAAAAAGGCACCATATTTATATGCTTTAAAGTTTATTTTTTAAATTTGAATTTTGCATTGTATACTAACAAACTTTGCTTCTTTCTTTTCAAAGAAATGCATTAGTACTCAAAATAAATATTACTGTAACTATCGCTACTAGTTAATTATATAATTTCGACTCTAATAACTACTTTCGTTCGACTATTATTTTATATTTTTGCTAGGCACGAAATCGTTGGAATCGCAACAAAAGTTGGTAAGAACGTGACAAAGTTCAAAGAAGGAGACCGAGTAGGAGTAGGAGTAATAGTCGGTTCATGCCAATCATGTGAAACGTGTAACCAAGACTTGGAAAACTACTGTTCTCAACTCGTATACACATACAACTCTCGTTCCTTTGACGGAACAAGAAACCAAGGTGGTTATTCCGACAAAATCGTTGTCGACCAACGCTTTGTCCTAAGCTTTCCCGATGGTTTACCGAGTCCTGCAGGCGCGCCGCTGCTCTGCGCTGGAATCACTGTGTATAGTCCAATGAAATATTATGGTATGACTGAAGAAGAAGGGAAACATTTAGGTGTGAATGGACTTGGTGGGCTTGGTCATATCGCTGTGAAGATGGGTAAAGCCTTTGGTTTAAAAGTTACCGTGATTAGTAGGTCATCAGAGAAAGAGAGAGAAGCAATTGATCGACTCGGTGCTGACTCGTTTCTCGTCACAACGGATTCTCAAAAGATGAAGGATGCAATTGGAACTATGGATTTCGTGATAGATACGGTGTCAGCAGAACATTCTCTGGTACCGTTGATTAGTTTGCTTAAAGTGAATGGGAAGCTTGTGAATGTCGGCTTACCTGAGAAGCCACTGGAGTTACCAACCTTCCCTCTAGCTGCCGGTAAAGAAAAAGATGACGACTCTTTCGTTATAAGCTATGATTTTATGTTTTGCGTGATGTGTAAGTAACTGTTAGGGTTTTGGGTGTTTTGGTTTTACAGGAAGGAAAATGGTGGGAGGGAGTATGATTGGAGGGATGAAGGAGACACAAGAGATGCTTGACTTCTGTGCCAAGCACAATATCGTTGCGGATATTGAGATCATAAAGATGAGTGATATCAACTCTGCGATGGACCGATTGGCTAAGTCTGATGTCAGGTACCGGTTCGTGATCGATGTGGCCAACTCCTTTGATGATACTACGGTCACGAGTCTGATGTGATCTTTGCTTGCTTGTTTGTGTTTTGTGTTTTTCTGCTTTCGTTTTCTTTTCTCGTTTTCCACATCTATGGTGTAATGAATAAAGCAAAGATTCTGAGACTTTGATATTACTGGTTCTATCTTCTGAAAGTTTTGTTCGTCGTGATGCTAATTTTTACCTTATCATTCAAGATACTTTTTTCATTAAATGACTTGAATCTATGTAGAGCTATATATCCTTAATTCATAAAGATTGGAAGGGGTTAGATATTTTTATAATAGGCAGAAGATAATATATTTCGTTATTTACTGGTTTTGTCGATAAATTAGAATTTTCGTAAGGGTTGTTATCCCACGAATTTCTTTCAAATCATTTAAAATTTACTTTCTTGTTTGAACACATAGCCGTATCCACCACAGTTCTAGGAACTCCATAGGAGAAGTTTTGGTCCTTGATCGCACACGTATCTCCTAAAATTAAGGTGTTATTGGTGTCAATTCGCCGGTTTATGATGTATCTTGAATTATATCTGATTGGTTGTCTAAAATGAAAAAGAAAATTCTCAAGAACTGAAGACAAGTTTCTAGGGTAATTATATAGAGATTGGAAGGGGATAGATATTTTTATAATAGGCAGAAGATAATATATTTCGTTATTTACTTGTTTTGTCGATAAATTAGAATTTTCATAGGGGTTAGCCCACAAATTTCCTTCAAATCCTGAAAAAAATCACTTTATTGTTTGAACATATAGCCGTATCCACTACAGTTCTGGGAACTCCATAGGAGAAGTTTCGGTCCCTGATCGCACACGTATCTCCTAAAATTGAAATGTTATTGGTGTCATTCCCCCGGTTTATGATGTATCTTGAATTATATATGGTTAGTTGTCTAAAACGAAAATAAAATTCTCAAGAACTGAAGACAAGTTTCTAGGGTAATTACATAGAGATTGGAAGGGGTTAGATATTTTTATAATAGGCAGAAGATAATATATTTCGTTATTTACTATTTTTGTCGATAAATTAGAATTTTCATAGGGGTTAGCCCACTAATTTCTTTCAAATTGTTTGAAAATCACTTTCTTGTTTGAACACATAGCTGTATCCACCACGGTTCTTGGAACTCCATAGGAGAAGTTTCGGTTCCTGATCGCACACATATCTCCTAAAATTGAAATGTTATTGGTGTCAATCCGCCGGTTTATGATGTATCTTGAATTATATATGGTTAGTTGTCTAAAACGAAAAAGAAAATTCTCAAGAACTGAAGACAAGTTTCTAGGGTAATTACATAGAGATTGGAAGGGGTTAGATATTTTTATANNGAATTTCTTTCAAATCGTTTAAAAATCACTTTCTTCTTTGAACACATAGTCGTATCCACCATGGTTCTGAGAACTCCATAGGAGAAGTTTTTATAATAGGGACAAAATCACTGATTTTGTCGATCAGGGTTAGATATTTTTATAATAGGGAGAAGATAATATTTTGTTATTTACTGGTTTTGTCGATAAATTAGAATTTTCATAGGGGG
>OVBB01000211.1:0-35223 GCA_900406415.1 Isatis lusitanica
TCCTTTAGTTTGTAAAGTGAATCGGTGTCATAGGGATAGAATTGTCCAAAATTTTTGAGCTTCTCTCTTCTTCTTCCACAAAAGTTACCAAGGAGCTAAGAGTTACTAAATATGCAAAGTCAATTCCAATAAGTTACCTTGGGCGTAAATATCTCTTGTTTTAATGAGATTTTACAATGTGATATATAAAGAAAAAATTACTTCTAAACACATTTTTTATACTTTATGTTACAAGAAAACACACTTACATGTAAGTGGTGACTTCTTGTCACAAAGTAGATCACCCCTTCCCTTTTTTGCCTTTGGAATAACTAATCTCTTTACAGTTTCTAACCAAGTAACTAACCAGACTAATTATCCCTAACTAGTTACCTTTTTGGCTTTACTTTCCCCATCCTTTCTAACCAATTACCTGCTTTAAAAAAAAAAAAACACAAAATAAATTTGGTTAGTATTTTAATTTACAATTTTATTTTCTGCATAATATAACATCCATTTATATATAGTTTTGTATTTTTTTGATAAAATCGTGTGGATGTAAGAAATTGACATACACATATTCGCTGAACAGATACATGTAGACGTACACAGAGATAATTTGCGGTTGCAGATGGAGATTTACGAATATAGTATGCTGATGTATATGAATGTAAACGCAAAGTGACGTACAAATACCCACTGTACAAATGCATGAATGAGCAACCATGCGTATAGACTGATGTTTAGATATATATGAATGTATACACACATAATGTATATACGAAGATGCGTGTGGACGTACACAGACATAAATGGTGGTGGTACATAAAGATGTGGATGAGTAAGAACACTCATAGACGGAACAACGCCATTGTACTTTAATTTACTGCATAATATGACACACATTTATATATAGTTTTGTAACTTTTTGATAAAACCGTATGGACGTAAAAAATTTACTGCATAATATGCATGTGGACGTACAGATGCATAGATGGTGTTGTCATACATGAATGGCCACAAAATGATGGAGGTACACAAACGTAGACAAAGACGTGGATGAGCTTCGAGATTAAGGAAAAAACAATATTGAAGTGCCAACGTTACGTACCAATGAACGTACACGACAATGGAACAATGGACGTACATGTCAATGTAAAAATGTCCATAAGACACTGTCCACAACTAAGAAGAGTTACTTTAAAGTGATTGTTTTTCTGTTCAAAGTATTATCTCGGCGTACGTCCACATACTTCATCTTTGTACGCACACACGTGTTTATCATAAATTTACAAAACTATATATAAATGGATATCATGTTATGCATAATAAAATTATAAATGAAAATAGTAACCAAA
The DNA here is from genome assembly GCA_900406415.1 of Isatis lusitanica. Taxonomy (NCBI): domain Eukaryota; kingdom Viridiplantae; phylum Streptophyta; class Magnoliopsida; order Brassicales; family Brassicaceae; genus Isatis; species Isatis lusitanica. The sequence continues at coordinate 1,338 of OVBB01000211.1, forward strand.
TTATTTTATGTTTCTTAATCAGAAAAAAGAAAGGACATCCATAAGAAAAAGAAGAAAAAGAAGAAAAAGAAGAAAGAGAAAGCAAAAAAAAACGTGAAAGAGGAGGAAAATAAAAGGTAAGCAGGCGCGTTAACCAAAGGTAACTATTCCCCTTAATTACTCTTCGTCCAACGATTATAGTGTAATAAAGGAAATTCGACCACGAAAAGTCATCCACGCACGAAGAGTATGTTATGAATTACTTGTATTCTGTGTATTATTATGGAGGATCAATAGTCTCTTTATATAGTGGTTATATCAAGGAGAAAAAAAGAAATTGTCATTTTATTACTTATACAAGGAATATGAAAACTTCTACTAATCCTATTGGTATTAGGAAAAGGAAATCCTATCTCTAATAGACTTGGACTTGGTTACATCAATGGTCCGCCGAGACTAGACCACGGATTGGGCCTGATGGACTGAGCCGGTTATGGACATCCAAACCTTAATGGTTTATAAAACTCCCCCTTGGATGACATAACCGTATGTGATGATGATGGGATCACGGTGATACGCTTGGGGATGCTGCCTCATTAAAACCTTACCAAGGTAAAACCCAGTAGGACAAAACTTAAGCAAGGAAAAAGAGTACAACACGTATTATTCCCCCTGAAATAAACATCACTGAAGTTCCTTCAATCGGTGCATGCTGATCTGATGCATAAGCTTCTTGAGCATGGAGGTTGGAAGCGACTTTGTGAAGAGGTCGGCTGAGTTGTCACTTCAGCGGATTTGAAGCACTTGGATTTCATCGGCCTTCTGTAGGTCGTGAGTGAAAAAGAACTTTGACAATATGTGCTTCGTTCGATCTCCTTTGATGTATCCATCATTCAACTGAGCTATGCATGTGGCATTGTCCTCGTACATGCTGGTCGGTTCTTCTTTCGCTTCTGTCATCCCAAAATTTTGTCTAATGTGTTGACTCATTGACCTCAACCAAACACACGGCTAGCCTCATGGATCGAAAATATTTCCGCGTGATTGGAACATGTAGCCGCGAGTGTTTGCTTCATGGACCGCCATGAAATGACTGTTCCACCGTGAGTGAAGACATATCCCGTCTAGGATCTACCGTTGTGCGGATCCGAAAGGTAACCTGCATCAGCAAAACCAACTAAACCTTCTTTGTTAAGGTTAGTGTAAAACAGACCCATGTCTTTCGTCCCTTTCAGGTAACGAAGTATATGTTTGATCCCATTCGAGTGCCTTTGGGTCGGACAAGAATTGAATCTTGATAGGAGGTTCACGGCAAAGCATATGTCCGGCGTAGTGTGAGTAGCCAAGTACATTAACGCTCATATGGCACTGAGACATGACACTTCGGGACCAAGGACTTCTTCATCGTCCTTCTTTGGACCGAATGGATCAATGTCCAATCCAAGGCTTCTCACCATCATTGGGCTACTCAGTGGGTGAGCCTAGTCCATATTAAATCGCTTGAGTACCTTTTCTGTGTATGCCATTTGATGCACAAGGATTCCATTATTGATGTACTCAAGTTGTATTCCCAAACAGAAATTAGTTTTTCCTAAGTCTTTCATTTCAAACTATTTCTTTAAATATTCAACCGTTTGGGAATTTCCTCAGAGATTCCTAGGATGTTCAGGTCATCAACATACATCGCGATGATTACGAATCCCTTGTCGAATTTATTTATGAATATGCATGGAGTTATGGGATCATTCTTATAGCCCTCTTTCACGAAGTAATCTCTTAGTCTATTATACCACATGCGACCTGATTGTTTCAATCCATAGAGCGATTTATTCAGCTTTATACAATGCTGGTCTCGTGAACTTCTTTTATCTTTCAGCTCTATCCCCTCTGAGACTTTCATATAAATTTCTTTACCCAATGGACCATAGGCTGCTTACTATATCAATTTGATTTGTTTCTTATGTGTCCAGACATCATAAACTTTCGAGTTTGTTGCAGCACCCACCACATTTGGAGTACATCTCCTTATAATTTGTTCCTTAGTCTCTGTGAGTATCCTTGTGTAACCAAGCTATCTTGAAATGCTTGTAAGACATGGACACTTTTAGATCATGTGGTCTCACGATTTTCTTTTCTTCACAGGACTTACTTATCCACTGGTTTAATCATCTGATGGCGTTTTCTTATATGGTCAATACGCCTACCACTTTCATAATCCCACGTTTCCTTTTATCTTATGAATGCATTCTTTTTCGTGAATTCTGATCCTCGCTTGTTTCTTTATTGTTCAAGTCCTACTATCTTGTATGCGCTCTACATTTTTGGTGTTAACACTCTTATGCAGTTCTTATTTGGATCCAGACATGATTTGATAGATCTGAGATTTCATTATCCAGGACCTTTATTACCTTTCAGCTTGGCGTCCCATGCTACATGGTTTGGTACCTTAGATCTTCAGCTGGCCAGCCTTATATCTCTATGTTTGGACTAGTTTCCTTAATAAACCGTCGGATTTGTATTATGCACCCTTTTGCGAAGTTTCTTATCTTATGGAACTTATCGGTCTATCTTGTATACTTCGTAGCAACTTGATTGTGTCTCTAAGACATCAATTTCGTGGTGCTTAAGCTGATATGACTTAGTCATTTTTTTCCTTTTTCGGGTCAATGTGTCTGACATCTGATTCTGCTAGCTTTATATGATCTTTGTATTTGGACGTCTTTAAATTTTTTTCTAGTCCGAGGATCTTGCCAAGACAATGATGGTTGATATCATTCCTTTCTTTATCAGCTTATTACATTTCTCCTTCTAATATTTGATATTCGGATTCATTAAACTCATGTAATCCGTGTTCCTTGGCCACTAAATATATCACCCATATTTGGCTCAAGGTTTCTTCAAAATTTGTAGGAGGAATACTTCTTATCCAACATATATATATTCCCAATCTCCTTATGAGGTTCCATCTTAGACGGCAAATATGTATGTGGTGGTTTTATTCAAAATCTCTTAAGATGGTATATGTATGGCTCATGACCCGTATTCAATCTGAGATGGGAATATCTATGCTCACTTATATGGCCTGATGCATATTAATCTTATATACATGTAAAAATTGTGATGTCTCCAAGCTGATAGACTTTAGGGTCTAAACCTTATAGGTAATGACTTTTGTTTATAAATGATCATCGAATTTGTAGTATAGTCATGGACCACGGTTTTGTCCTCACTCCCCCTCATGAATATACTATAATTTCGTGATGCTTGGAACAATAAATCTAATGAGTTTCCCTTGTGCACATGTAACACAACATGAGACTCTATGGGATAATCTTTGTGCCTTTTCATTATTAATCTTTGCATCAAGTTTTGGACTTTTGCCTCTATCATACTGATCTTTGGCATTGTCTAGATCAGTAGAGTATAGTCTCGACCATTTCCTTTTAATACCTTAGGCGACCTTAAGGAACTTTCATTTCCTTTTTGCCAATTGGTTCTATTTGGAAACCATTCTTATAACTCAATGGGCTTTGTATGTGTGAAAAATTCATGCCCTTTAGGCAATGCCTTTTGGTCGGGATTTTATACTTGTACTTTTGAACTCATATTGTTGTTTATATAAGAAATAAAACATTCATATTATCAAGCAAGATAATAGCAATGAAATAAACTCAAAGTAGTTCTATGTCAAAGCAAAACATAAAATTAGAATGTCGGAATCCCATTTATTTAGTCAATGTTTGAGCTGCCCTCACAGTCCATGTGTTGCCACACAAATTCCTCCTTATCATTATCAGCATCATTTGCTTCAGGAGATATCATCTCACTGTTACATTGGTCAAATTATCTTTTCTGCAGTTTCTCAAATCTGCTGATAGCAGCTCTAATGCTCTGCTTTCTCTGCTCATTTTTCAAGAGGTATGACAATAGATCATTATAGTCTGTGAAAATTTTGGCCTTATGTGATAACAACAAATCTTTTGGATGGAATGTGGAGTAGGTCTGATATAATAAGTCCTCATGTGTTACCACTTCACCACACAGTACAAAACCATGGCGATTTTCATTAGAGCAGAGTTATATTCGTCAACAGACTCAAAGTCCTGGAAATTGAGAGTCCTCCATTCTTCCATGGATTTTTGCCATAGTATCATAGAGTATTGTTCACCCAACTTTGTCCAAAGGTCAAAAGGATCCTTAATATCTAGGTATTGATCTCTCAGTTCCTCAGTGAGATGATAGCACATAATTGTTATGGCTCTATGCTTTTGGCTTTCAATTTCATTATTGTCATTGATGATACATCTTCCGAGTCTTCTAGACTTCAGAGCAATTCTAGTGCTCATTATCCATTCTAGAAAATTATCTCCAGAGAGATTTAGGACCGAGTAATCTGAGGGTTCGAATCTCGACATCTGAATCACATTATAAATCAATTCAAGAATTTAGAATACATGAAAACGATGATAAAGCATGCTATCGATTTTTGTTTTTCTTAGGCTTTTAAGGTTTTACAACCGATTTCAATATATTCACCTACATGCGATTTCTATAAGGCAGTTTTCAAGTTCAATCAATCATCAATTTTAATCTCAACATGCAATTTCTAGGTGATGAATATCAAATGGGAAATTTTCCAATTTACTTTAGCAAGTAATTTTCCAATTTTGCGATTTCTATCAAACAAACAATTTTCCAATTTTACTTAGCATGCAAGATCAAGCAAATTTCCAATTTATTTCTATGTCTATCAATCCTAGACAAGCACAATTTAAATAAAAGGAAAGATGCATGCAAGGATAACGACATTTCAAAGTTTTCATTTTCTAAAAAAAAAGAAAAGACTAGAACTTCCTATTCATGATGGAATTGGCGTTTCATATCCCTTTTTTTTCAGGTTTCGATTTTCATGGTTGATGCATGCAACAAGCAATCTAACAATCCTAATTTTCAAGACAGAAATCCGATTTCAATTTAGGTGTTAGGGTTCATGCTATTTTATCATACATACTAGGGCTTCAATTTAGAGTTCATGCAATCAATCAATCAAAACAAGCAAGTCTGATTTTTAGGGTTTGAATTTTTTTAGGTTCAGATTCGATTCAGAGTTCTTAAGAGATCAAGCAAGTAGAACAATCAAATCGAGTTTTAGGGTTCATGTATATTAGGGTTTCAAATTCAATTTCTTTGTTCTTGAGTTTTAGGGATTTGATTCTACATTTCATCACCGATATGGGTTGACTGGATTGGAACTGGGAGTTAAAGACCTCAGACAACAAAATCTCAGGATCAGATTTGGTTGGAGGCGGCTTATCGGCGGCGGCGGCAGCGGACTTAGGGCCGGCGGCTGCTACAAGGTTTCTCAGAGCTCTCGTGCTAATAACGTGTTATGAATTACTTGTATTCTATGTATTATTATGGAGGACCAATGGTCTCTTTATATAGTGGTTACATCAAGGAGGGAAAATGAAATTGTCCTTTTACTACTCATACAAGGAATATAAAAACTTCTACTAATCCTATTGGTATTAGGAAAAGGAAATCCTATCTCTAATAGGACTTGGACTTGGTTACATCAATGGTCCGCCGAGACTAGACCACAGATTGGGCATGATGGACTGAGCCGGTTATGGACATCCAAACCTTAATGGTTTATAACAGAGTAACACTTTTTGAAAAATAAGTACATAAACTACCCTTTATGGTAAGTCTCTCATATATAAACCTGTGGTGGACCAAATTTTATATATAAAAAAGGAAAAACTTTCTCTAACTGCTTGCCACATGGCTATTGAACAAAATGACATGTGTCTTCTTTTTAAGAAAAAAAATAAAAATAACAATTACTATTATTTAGTTATAGGAATTACAAAAACTCTACAACTTCTTCTTTATGATATATTCAATTGATCATTTTCATAACTCCGATCTCTTCCAAACTATAATTCTGAATTCAAAATCTAAATTTAAAGAATATACAAAAATTATATAAAGCAAAAGACACATAATGATTTAAATAAAGAAGAAACAATAATATAAATAATTTAGAAACATGGAAAAAGACTACGATGATTATAAAAAAAACCAAAAACACAAAATTATTTAACACATGTAATTTCAAGCCCATTTAATTTATGACTAACTAATAAATATTAATTTTACTAACATAATCAACAAATAAAGAATACATTATAAATAATCTATAATTAGAAAACAATACTAAAAACACACAAAAAACATATGAGATAAAAATAATTATAAACATTTGTAACATAGTTTTAAAAATTAATAGAAAGAAAAAGGAATATAATTTACATGTTAATTAAAAATAAATATTTTCATGCACTACGTAGATACTTTCCTGCACGTAGCGCGGACAATCATGTAATTTTGTCTAATAAAGAGTACTAAAACTGCATGTGATGTTTTCAATATCCAAATGACACCCTAATAGAAGTATAATTAATGAAATATTATACATATTTCATAACCAATAGCCGACTTTTATGATTTTTTTACTAAATAAGATCCCTTTTAGTTAATTTTATTTTTTTGCTTATTCAAAGTTTCTAATTAACATGACTTAAATGAATTTTTTTTTTAAATACAAATATTTTAAAGATTTTAGAGATTTCAACTAATGCTCACAAATAAGTTCTACCATAATACATATTTTGTATTAATTTTCTTATATAAAACAATAAATACGTATTCATAAAATATTTATCGATCAAATGATAAAAATATTTATATATAACTTATGCATTGTAAAAGAAACAATTTGCAGTCCCAAACTTTTTAGTTACCGACATATGAAACTAAATGCGTTGCAGAATTTTTTTACATGATCATAATAACATTTAGAGAAAGTCGTGTTAATCGATCTGCTCTCTATTTAGGCCCAAAATGATTTTGGTGAGTCTGACCGGGGGTCAATCAGACCCACCCCCAACAATTCTCTCTTTAGATCTTAATTTTTTTAATTTTTTTATCTCTTCTCCAAGCTCAAGAGCTGAAACGAATGGAGGACAGTGGTATCTCTGAATCGTGAGCCGTAAATACAAATATAAAATCAATAATAGATTATTATTTCAGAGCTGGCAAAATGGAAGCCAAACTTTCTCTAAACCAAGCAATGTTTCATGTCTCGAGATGATCAAAACATATATAGAAAGTATGAGTCCACCTTCAATTGCAACATGCATGTATGTATATATTTCAAATCAAAATCAAAAAGCTTTGACCAAATTTGATACAAATACAAATACATGAATATATATATATATATATATATCTGCACTAATACACAGTATTCCCACATTTGTATTGGTGAATAGAACGTTTATGATGAAATTTGATGTCATGTGATCCCAGCAACACCTAATTCGTAATTGAAAGAAAAGTAACTTTTAAAAAAAAAAGAATACCTCTAGAGAATTGAACGAAAAATTGAAGTGATGGATTTCTCTGGACATATATACAGGAGGTGAAGCAGAAGGAAGAGATTGTGAGGGTTTGGAGAAGATTGGTATTATGTAAATAATGCAGAGCTGAACGAAAATGAAGCTGTAAAGGTTTTCTTAAGGTTTTGAATCCAAGGAGAACGAATCGTTCATTCAATTTTTTTATCTTCTTAAAATAGGACACGCGTCGAATTTATACCTGCTGATATGGTAACACAAGAGAGATAGATTTTACAACCTGATACATATAAACTTACGGTGGACCCAATTTTGGCCTAATAAAAAGTTTTTTTTTTTTGGTCAACTGAAAATTCATTCATATAATTTTGAAATCAAACATCAAAGTCTTGAACTACCATATCATCATACACGCATCTAAATGATTTCTTTGCTACTTCATCTGCCACAGTGTTTTCTTTCCTCGGTGTATATAAGAACTCTAGGATATCAAAGTCTTTTGCTAGTTTTCTAATGTCCGAAGGACCCCATACAGCTCCTTCAGGCTCTCTTTTTTTTTTAGCGCTCGGATTTGGTTGAGTGAATATGAGAAGATCACAAGACCATCATTATAGAGAATTCTTAAGTATCTTAACCAATTAAATGATTAAAATTAAATAAAAAATAAGGTAAAACAGAAGAGTTGTTTCTTCTTTTAAGGAGTAGAAGAAATGTTTCTTCTTTAAGAAGTAGAAGAAACGTTTCTTCAATTACATCAACGTGTTTTTCTCCCTCCCTCCACCACTCATCTTTCTCTTTCCTAAAATAATCAATTAAATAATAAATAAGAACTTTTAGTAGTTCTTTCATATAAAGTCATTATTATCGGTAGAATCTTAGAGAAATTTTAGTGTATTTTTAGCATTAAAATAATAAAATAGAAAAAAGAGAAATAAGAAATGACTTTATCTAGGACATGGAAGAATCGTTTCTTCTCGACTTCACTGACCAAATAAAAAAAAATTAACAATTTTGATTTCTCTCTCCTCTCTTAGTTAATAAAATAATATTTTAAGATATATACTAGAGTTTCTTCCATTCATGGTGCTCTAATGATGATCTAAGAGCACTTTCATCCAAGGTATCTAAAGCAGATACTCTCTCAAATATAATATTAAAAACTAGAAAAAGTTGGAGAGAGAACAAATACATGTTCTAGTTTAAGAACTTTGAAGAACCCCTGAGATACCCAAAAACCAGATGACATATTCTATTCTTATTAGTTCAATTATTAAAACAAAACTAATAAATAACTACATCAAAAAGTATTAATTTTTTTTCTTTGAGAAACTGTAAGAAACTTCAACGGATGAAACTGCTTGAGTAAATAGTATTAAAACTGCATGTCATGTATTCTTTATCCGAATAGCATCCTGGTAGATGTATAATTAATAAAATATCATACTCCGTATATTTTTTAAAGATAAATTTTCAAACATTTTTCTTTTGTTTCTAAATGATAAATTTTCTACAAGTTTTATATTTTTTCAATAAGAAATTGTAAACTTCAAGAATATTTAGTGTATTAATTAAAATACTATTGGTTAACAGTACTGGAAAATTGTTAATATTATAAAAATGGATGCATTAATTGTTAAATATTAAAATTTTCTTAATTTATGTGAAAATTCTAGAATTTTTTTCAATAAGAAACAGAGGAAGTATACTTTTCTGTAACCAATATCTGCTCTTTATTTTTTATTTTTTTCTTTTTGCTGCTAAATAAGAATTTTTGTTAATTTAACTTTTTAAAAAATTTGATTATTCAAAATTTCTAATTAACATGATTGTGATGTGTGATAATAAAATAATTAATTTTGACATATATAAAAATATAAAATGTATAGTAGATTTAATGATACTAAAAACAATATTTTAAAAGATTGATAATTTAAAAATCGAAAACATTCTGTTCAAAATATATAAAAATATAAATTATAAACTATAGAAATACATAAATTGTAATAACTATATAAATATATATATATATATATATTTCACCACAAAATATTTCAAAAATAAAAAGAAAGTTATTCATTCAAACCTGAATAAATTTACAGTTTAGTATATTGAAAAGTCTTTTTCACATGTATTAATGGATCTGAGTATAATTTTAAACAACTAATCATTCATAAAATTTTAACTTTTGATCAATGTTGTTTTGGTTTCGTATTTGTAAAGACACACTTACACTTAGTTTTGACAAAAAGTAAAGATATACAAAAATTAGCTACTTTTTCTAGTCCTAATTTGATGTGAGAAATTTGCTATGTTTCAAAAATTTAATACATATATATATATGATTTAAGCTTATGATATGTATCCAACTTAAGTTATTACCTTTTTTTAATATATATTCCAAAAATAAAAATAATTATCATTGAAATTATATCAGCTTAAAATTATGTTACTTTTCAATAAATTATTTCATAATTTCTCTGTCAAAATAAATGTGGCTATAAGTCTATAACACATAAAAATATTGAAAAAAATTACTCATAATTAATTTAAGGCTGTGTCATATTAACGATAAGCCAATAAGTCATATCATCATTTAAAAAAAAAATGAACGTGTAATGATGACAGGGATTTTTTTGTGTGGAAAAAATCACTAGAGGATGTGAAATTATACTAGGCATCACAAAAGCGTAAGTCGTATGATAAACGTTTTAATTAATAAATGGGATCTCAGTAAATTCAAAAAAATTGGAAAAACAATCGATGCATAATTTTTGTATCTACTAAACATAAAAGTATAAAATCCACCAAAAAGAAAAACATAAAAATATAAAAGCCGTTCAACGAAGCAAATAAAGGAAATATATCCTCAGTTCTTCTTGTCACGACCACACTTGACTTGCACCGCAAGCTTCTTCGCAACTGTGGGGCATGAATCCTTTTTGTCTTGCAGGAACGTGCTCTTCTTCACCGGAATTTCACACTCCGATTTACCCAAACAATACTGCAACAACAACAAAACCAGTTTTCTTTACCTCTATGGAAAGTAGCATTAGTTATAAAAATAATAATAATAATAACAAACGAAGTTTTTTACTATTACCTTCTCGATGACATGCTTAAAGTCAGGAGCATTACAAGATCCAAGGGTGAAGTTTCCACAAGTTCCATTTGGGTTTCCAAAGCTAGCGAATTCCACGGCTGCGATCTTCTTAGTACCGGAACATCTTAGACTAGCGGTGAGATTAACGTCATCAGTGCTGGCCTGGATTTTGTCGTTTTTCTTGGTCCAGTGTTGGACACTAGGAGTGTAGTCTTCTCCGACGTAAGAACACACAGTGTCTCTATTGACGATGACAAAGTCAATAAGCTCCGGCTTCACATTTGGTTCTTCCTCAAATATAACCAGAAGATTCTTCTTGGGCTTCAAGAATGACCTAGGAATGTGATACTCGATTTGCGTAGGCTTTCCTAAAGGCGATAAAAACGACATCCAATATCGACCAACACCTTCTCCATTCACATAAATCAAACCTTTCCCCATTCCATTCATCCTAATTGCTGTTGCACTTTGGCTCTCTGGCGTATCAAAGTGTGTCTGCATACATCTCAAAAGTTGTTCATTAGATACATATCTTGTTCTCCAAGTTTTCTCTAATATATGCTAAATTATGATCATATTTCCCTTCTATTTTATTTTGGAAGGTTTAGTATTTCCACCTGGTACCATGTTAGTCCAGGTGCTTTTCCTGAGAATTTCTCCCATTTAACCTTCTCCAATCCTTTCTCGGCATGGATACTGAGCTTTTCGCCTTCCATACCCACCTGAAGATTTGGAAAAACCAGATCAAAATCACCATCATAATCGAGAAATGATAAGATTCATGTCAAACCTTGTTTCCCCATTTGCTTTTCTCAGTGAGGTCAAGTGTTCCAGAGCTTAGGCCTAAGATGGAAATACTACGTGGACCTGTGTATCTATGCTCCATATAAGATCCACTGTCCTGTTAATGCACAATATTCATATTATATCTCAACATCATATCATAACTTTTTTGTTTTTCTTCTCTAGTAAGGCTTCTTAAAACGTGTATGTTTCTTACTGGAAACCCTGTTAAAACCCCTAGCATGGTGAGGTGGTTCTCTTCTTTTAAAGGAACTTGCTTCTGGAAAACGAAACTCTTCTCGTCATGGCTACCATGGCCGTTTCCTAAACAAATTCACTGTTTAGATTAACTTCTTGTTCTCATAACTTGAAAAATGTTTTCCATCTCGATGGTTCTCAATCTTACCAAGGTATTCTCCATTGAGCCAGACATGCAACGCGTGGCCAAGACTTGCAATCCTCAAAGTAGTCTTACCTCCTTTCTTCTTAAGGTCATTGTCATCAATCTTGAAGCTACATAGTAAATTAAGCAGATAAAGTTTCTTAATGTTTCATCTTAAATTTTCATACACAAGAGAATAAGTCCAGTTCTATCCTTACTTTGTTGTGTACCATCCGTAATCACTCTCGTCTTTTGTCAGTCCATAGAGCTCAACGGGGACATAAGAATCACCTTTAAGCTCTTTAGGAACTGTCTCGGTGAACACTTTGAAATCAAACTTCTTATTAGCCTTTTTCGACTCCATATAGTTCCTTGCAGTGTGGTGAGAGATAATCTGAACCATATAGCAAAATGTAATTCAGGATTATTTGTTCTTCTCTGATGAATAACATGGTTACTTTGCAACAAGATTTTCGACTTATCATCACCTCCCCAGTGTTATAAACAACAGTTTTGCAGTCAGGGAGAATACTGATGGAGCGACGCGGTATAACATATTCAGTTCCCTTGAATTTGATTTTTTCTGCAGATTCTGTGTTATTGTTAGCTAGAAACGCCGCACAAACTTTCGTTCCAGGCTGCTCATAGTATCGTATCTACAATCACAACAACACATCAAAATCAAGAAACTTCTTATTTTCTATGTATTCTGTAAGAAAGATTTATGTAGATGCAATAACCTCTGTGTCTTTTCCAGGCTTCTCAGTTCGAGATTCGCCCCAGAGAAGTGCCTTCTTGCACAAGTTAAGAGCGTTGTGAAGATGTTTTAGATGACCGTACTTAGGCTCCTTCTCCAATCCTATGTATTAACAAACAGGTAAATGAGAGTTCAATTTTATTAATTTGCAAAGATCATTTGCTATATCTTGTTTTACCGTATTCATCAAGAGGTGCATCATCATAGTAACGAGTGGTTACATAGTGTGCAGATGTTCTCCCAAAGTTAGTTCCTCCATGATACTACAAGAAAAGAAACATTTGATATCATTCTTGAACCATATATATCCGTTTTTATTCGGTTTTCTTGATTATTTACCATGTAGTAGTTAACATGGCTTCCATTCTTGGAAAAGAACCGGGCAACAGAAAAGGCAATATCTTCAACAGATCTTTGCACTGGAGGATCGCCAAAAACGCGGAATCTATAATCAAATTTACAAAAACCTCTTAAATTTGACCTCAATAGTCTTTTTGTTTATAGAAGATATGTAATCAAGGAGTTCAAGTGAAGAACTCACTGAGTAGTCCAATTCTCTGTCCATATAGATGGCTTGTTCTTTTTGTTGGGACCAGGGAATGTATCACCACAATGTCTTCCATTACAAGCGTTGATCTATGAGAAGATTAAAGTTCTTGATTTAACATTTTATGATTAACTTGTTATAATCATAAATGAATGTGTTAGAAAGATGATATTACCATAGGATCAGGAGCATCATTTTGCTTACACATAACCCATGGGATCCCCAAATCCATTGAATGTACCAATTTAGCTGCCCACTTAATGTAGTCTAACCCGTCTTCTTTATATGCTCGTTGAACCGCACTATACTCATTCTCTATCTGCACAAATCATTCAAAACTAAACATATTTACAAACTCATATTTACCTAAAAATGTGTTTTTTTTTTCCTGTGCTCGATGTTACCTGTCCTAATATAATGGGGCCTCCTTGTGAGGCAAAAAGCTTCTCCTCCTTCATCTTATCAAGTACAGTCTTAACATACTTCTCTGTATGTTCCTGTAGTTTTTTCAAAAAAAATCTAAATATTTTAATTGTTCCATCATCACACACATATCATACATGCACATATATATAAACTAAAAAAAAACCTTGAATGGTTCATTGTTGGTTCTGAAGAAGATCCCGGGAACTTCTCTGAGCCAGTAAGGAAGTCCTCTGATGTTTTATCATAAACCATAACATGTCAGATAAGAACTCAAAATAAAAACTAAGACTATTATGAATATGAAGAGAATCAAAGAACGTAGCACATAAAACTTACCCATGAGTCCATTCAGCTTGAATAAAAGGTCCAAGCCTCAGGGTTACATACAGACCATTCTTCTCAATCAATTTAATAAACTTCACCAAATCGGCTCTACCAGAAAAATTGAACTGTCCCAACAAAATAAGAAAACAATAAAAATCATCAAAACAATGATGAAACTTTTCTTATTATTAGTTTTTTTCTAATTAATTCTTACCTTCCCCTGTTCAGGCTCGTGAACATTCCAGAAAACATATGTTTGAATTGTGTTCAGACCGCCTTCTTTTGCTTTCTTGATAATACTAGGCCACATCTAAAAAAACAAAAAAATTGTCGATAATTTAGTAAAAAGAACAAAATCAAAAGATTAAACAAATGATTTATGAATGATTTACATCAGGAGTGCTACGAGGGTAATGAATGGAGCCAGAGAAAAGCAATTCTCTATTTCCATTGATGATCAAAGACGTTCCATCATAAGTTACTTCTTTCTTGGCGTTCTTCGAGGTTGTCTTCTCCTCATCCTTGCTTGAGAGTGCTCCAGAGATGGAGAGGAGAACCACGAGAATGGCTAGTAAAAGCCATTGATGATTAGAAGAATGTATCATCATTTGACTATCTGCTTTTGTTCTTCTTCTTTTTTTCCTTTTTCTTTTAGAATATTAAACCCGAAGGGATCTCTTCCTTATCGGAGGAATAAAAACAAAGAAAGCTAAAAAAAATAGATTCTGAAAAAAGACAATGAAATAAGAGAATGTTTCGCAGAGAACATAAGGGTTGAGAGAAATTCCCGCGTCTCAGTTTGAGAAACCACCGTTTGTTGTAAATAACACTTTGAATAACTCTCCTTTTTATTTCCTTGTTTTCTCCTTTCATTTGTTTTCTTTGTTTCTTTGAATTTTCTAATTTTAAGGAATTTGTTTGAAGAACCTAATTTGGCGGGTAGACACACAATGACTTTTTTCAATCGAGGCCCTCACCAGTCACCATCAACCAAAAAAGAAAAGAGATCTGACCCTATTCTATGTTCAGAAATTGAGTATACCTTAGTTCAACCGTAAAAAATGTTAGCCAATCCGCATTGAATTTTCCATGAATCATGCAAGGTTTATTATATACAGGATCTTCTTAAATTATACCAAACTTATAGAAATGTGCATTCACTCAGAGATGAGAGATCTTATTAGGAAAACTAATATTAATAAGTTGGTTTAATTAACCTGAGTTTATATCTTATTATATAATAAGATTATTAGAATAACTCTAACTTTGAAAATTACTAAATTATTTTTGGTACTTCAATTTCATTTTATATACCAAAACCGTAATTCTGAAAATTGTCATTATACCTTTTCATAAAAAACAAAAAAAATACCACCGTAAACAAACTGTGTGAAAACTGTCTAAATAAACCTGTCATTTGATATATTTATTTAGATGGCAGACTTTAGCGAATGAAATATTTTTTTAACAGTTTTATTTAAATACATCAGCTTTTTTCTACTACTTTGTGATATATTAATTATCCAGCGGTAGTTTTTTGAATTACTTGATGACAATTTTGCTGATTAACGGCAATTTAATATGTGAATGACAGTTTTTTTTTCAAATGGCAGTTTAATTGTTTTGAATGACAATGTTTTTTTTATCTAATAGGTATATATGTTGACTTAGTTGCAATAGATTTTCTCAATTGCAACAAAGTTTTAACATCTTTCAAAAATTTACGTTATAACAAGTTTATTTGACATGACAAGATTTTCTAACGACACAACAAAGTTTATAAGATTTTCAATAAGTTTTATCAAATTATTAATTTACTAGATTGACAAATACGATAAAAACAGATTTATTTTATGTTGTAGCAGAATTACTTTTGTAATACTGGTGTTGGTTATGAACACATTTTGATGTTTTTTCTGTTTTGATAGATGGATTACAATAAGAATTTATTAGAAAAGACAATGTAATCAGAAACCCGAAGTATTTATACTGAAACACATGTAGAGTATATGTTTAGGCTTTCAATATTTTTGTAAATGACAATTCTCAAAATATTTAAATATTCATTGAATTATACAAATAAACTTTTTAAAATTAATATATCATAATAGAACATGTGTTTTTGTAGCTTTTAGTGATTTTTTTAGATATCTGATATGACATATTCTACTCTTTCTTTCATTTGCTTTATTTTTATTTTTAATAGATGAGAAACCTATTACGAAAGATGCTCCCATTTTAGTAACTTATTCCTACAAATAATTACGAGAGAATCTTTCAAAATTTTCAAATAAATCTTAAAAAAAAAAAAAACCCCTAAAACAAAGGATAAAAACAATAGAATCTCTTTATTCGGTAAAATATCCTTAACGGATGCAACTACTGTATATGTTTCATTTTATTTGTCTTATGTTTATTTTGAATTTTTTTTCTTCTAAAAATGGCTTTAAATATAATATTTAAGAAAGACAATCAAATTAATTTTATCCAATAAAATATTTTTATTTTTGTTACTTTTTATAATATAATTTCAACATCTATACGTTTCCAAGTTTATTATTGTTATTTTATATTTGTTGAAATTATATTATAAAGGTAACAAAAATAAAAATATTTTATTGGATAAAATAATTTGATCGTCTTTCTTAAATATTATATTTAAAGCTATTTTTAGAAGAAGAAAACTTCAAAATAAACATAAGACAAATAAAATGAAAGATATACAGTAATTGTCATCCGTTAAGGATATCTTACCGAATGAAGAAATTCTATTGTTTTTAGGGTTTTTTGTTTCCTTTTTTGTAAGATTTATTTGAAAATTTTAAAAGACTCTCTCATAATTATTCGTAAGAATAAGTTACTAAATGAGAACATCTTTCTTAATAGGTTTCTCATCTATTAAAAATAAAAAATAAAGCAAATGAAATAAAGAGTACCATATGTCATATCAGATATCTAAAGAAACTCACTAAAAACTACAAAAACACATGTTCTATTATGATATATTAATTTTTTAAAGTTTATTTATATAATTCAATGAATATTTAAATATTTTGGGAATTATCATTTATAAAAATATTGAAAACATAAACATAAACTATACATGTGTTTCAGTATAAATACTTCGGGTCTCCAACCATATTTTATTTTTATAATAAACCACTTTCGTAATCCAGCAACCAAAGCAGGAAAAAAATATCAAAACGGGTTCAAAACCAATACCATTACTATATTATATTACTATAGCTGAAAATAAAATATTATCAATACTCCAAATCTCGCATTAAGTATTTGGGCAACGTGTTTAGGCAAAACTGAATTGTCTATGCTACCACTATCGCAAATGACATACTTATATAATGCATTGAGTATGACTTGAGAAGCTTGAAGATTACACGCTGACTATTCAGTCACCGAGCATGTATATGTATCATTATATATAGGAATATAAGATTTTCTATTTTTTAATTATTTTAAAAATTACGGAACACAAATTTATTTAATTTTAAAAAAAAGTTTCTACCTACAATTAAGGAAAATGAATTTTACAAAAAAAAATCAGTTCCTAAAATTAAGGAAGCACAGTAAAAAAACCATTACATTTTGTGAAAATATATGAATATGAAAAAAATATGCCGTAGAAAAATCAGCTGTAACGTATATAAAAGAGAAAAAGTTAATTTAGTAATTAATAAACCTGTCATAACATGTGTATTAAAATCAGTCACAATAACACTAAAAATCAACTAACAAAACTAAATGTGCTAAAACATAAAATAAACATGCTGTAACGTATTTATCAATCTATTAATTACATAATTTGATATATTTATTGAAATCTTGAAAACTCTGTTATGTCGTTAGAAAATCCTGCTGTATCAAATAAACATGTAATAACGTAATTTTTTGAAAAACGTTAACACTCTGTTGCACTTGATAAAATATGTTGCAAGAGAGTCAAAATACTTAATAAATTAAGAAAACACTTTCATTCAAAAAAATAAAACTGTTGTTCGAAAAAAACTGCCATCCACATATTAATACTCCCCTTAGTCAATAGAATGGTTATCAAGTAATTGAAAAGCTACAGCTTGGCAATTAAATTGTCATTAAGTAATATGAAAAATTGTTAGACTATGTACAATGCATGTGTTGAAAAATGAATTCAATAGTTGAATAACTACATTGGAGGGGTTGTAAGAAGAAAAAAATCTAAGTGGATTCAACCGTGTTGAATTTATTCAAAATGTTGAATAAAGAAATTATAGACCCACCAACATTACATGCAGTATTTTTATTGGCTGCTTTTTATATCTTAATTTCTTGAGATCATTTATTTTATAGTAAAATATTTATTTTTTATTATAATTTTTATAGAAAAGTTATTCATTTTTAATATTCTATAGATAGAGACTTGTTTTATTTGATTTGGATTAAAAAAAAGAAGTCATAATTTGAAATATTGAATTTGTACTTTGCGGTGAGTGTTGAATTATGATATGGAAGAAAGAGAATATGATGTGAAGTGTTAAAAAGTGAAAATAAATGTGTTGAATTTATTTAGTATTGTACATAGTTTTCAAGAAAAACTGTCATTCGCTAAAAGTTATGCCATCTAAACATGTTAGAGCATAGTTATAGAGGAGACGCTTCTTCTCAGTTTTAAGCATTAATTTATTAATTAAAAAATAAAAAAAGTTATTGGTGTATTAAATAAGTAGGCCTGAGCAAAAAACTTGGAACCGAAAAATCGAACAAAAACCGAACCAAATTCACAAAATATTCGAACAAGGTTTTAAATTCCTACCCAAAAACCCGAAATCAAAACAGACCCGAACCGAGAAGCAAATGGGTACCCGAAATAACTGAAATACCATTATATACCTAAAATATTAATTATATTTAGACTTAATATAACTTATTTATCCTAAGTTATAATTATAAATTCAAATATATTAATTATTTTTAGACAAAAATAACTAAAATATTAAAAATTAAATATAATATATGAAACTTTTAGCTATATTTGTCAAATTTAATTGAATATTCTCCAATTTAAATTAACTAATTTTATTTTCTTTTTATAAATTTTCGAATACCCAACCCGAACCCGAATAAAACTGACCCGAATCGAAATTCTAAAATATTCGAATGGGTTCTAAATCTTCAAAACCAAGAATCCGAAACCGAACCCGAACCGAACCGGACCCAAACTGAACCCAAACTGAACCGAAGGAGTACCCGAACGCCCATGCATAAGTAAAATAAGACAAGAGAGGAAGAAGGGAGAGAGGAGTGGTTGACACGCAGTAGAAGAGCTGTTTCATCTCCACGGTCCACCTTAAATAAGACTCGACTCCTCTTTTCTTCCCTGTTTTCATTATTTTTTAATTTTTTTTGCTAAGAAACTGGTTAAAATGCCCCTATAATGATGTTCTTATAAATTTTTTTATTAAAAGAAAACTAAAAAACAAATAGAAGAAGAAGAACCAATGCTTTTATATTTCTTACTTAGTTTTTTTATAAGAAATTGCAATGCATACCCATCGATAAGAGTGAAATTAGTTTTCTCTCATGCTTTACTATTTATGTGAACTATTCATCATCAAAAATCTCTTTTACCCTTACTTTTTCAAACTAATTACATAACTCTTCTTTTTTTTACCAAACAATGACGGCGACGGTGAAGTTCGCTGCTGCGGATGATGATTTCAATGCATCCATTAACTTTGAGGTTCATCACAGATTCGCCGGAAAACTCGTTGAAAGACATATCAAGAACTTTGAGTGCTCTCATCTCCAGTAACGTATCCATCAGTAAATCGCCGGAGAAGTTGGTACTCAACAGGACGAGGGATACAAGAAGTGAAGAACAGCTCAGGAAAGGAGGAACCATACCGTAAGAGTCGTTCCCTAAGAGATCGAGTCAGGTGAGTGTATCGCTGGTGGTGGTGACCAGAGAGGGAGAGGGAGAGGGAGAGAAGGAGAGAGAGAGGGTGAGAGAGACAAAAAAAGATACTAACAAAGAGGCGTATGTTAACAGTTATTATTATTACCACGTTAAAATTTTATATAAATATCTTATGTTATAATTAGTACGTTAACAATCAATGTAAATGTTTACAAGTTTTTGTTAGCATATTAACATTAGCTGATATTTGGGTTTAACATGCTATATATGATGCTAACATTGTAGATAACATCAAATGATAATTAGATTTACATGCTAACACTGTTTATGTGCTAACAATATTTACGTAATAATAATATTCAATGATGTAGTGTTAACATCTTAATGTTATTTGATATTGGAGTTAACATAATACGAGATAATATTAGTGATTGTCGACAATATTACTAACATTGTTATCACACTACCATTGAATTCTTAGCACACTAATATTATTAACACATTAACGTTGGATTATTATCGATTGATAATTAATAGTTATCGATTATTGTTATCTTATAATAAATAATATGTATTATTGCTAGCATGTTAACATGTTGATATATTTGGTAGTATGTTATTACCGTTAGCATACTATTATTGTTAGTATGCTAATATTCTATATATAAAATGCATGCATTATTGTTAGTATGCTAATATTCTATATACAAAATGCATGCATCCATAATTTTATATGATAATATAACAATAGCAAAGATAAATGTTTTCATAGAGTAATGAACAGTATAATTGTAAGTTAACATTCAATATAACATGTTATCATAGTAATTTTTAAGTTAAATATATATGACATGATAACCAAACTAATATATAATATAGTTAACACATAACAAATGTCAAACATTACAATAAGTACACTATTATTGCTAATACGGAAATATTGTTCGCACACTAACATTCTATATAACATGCGATGATATATGAATTTACATACTAATAACATTCACATGGTAATAGTATTGACGTACTAATAATATTCACGTTCCATCAATATCCAAAACATTATTGTTAACATGTTAATGTTATCTGATATAGACGTTAGCATGAGATGAATAGTGTTTCCGATCGTCGATGAATAGTGTTGTCAACAATGTCAAATTTGCAATTAGTTCAAAAGCCTATAGATAAAAAAGTCAGCAAAATACCAATATTCTAATTTTCATATTTGGACTACCACACACCTAATTTTTTATTATTAGTGTATATTCACCTCAATCACTTTTTTTTTTATAGTGGTAAGAGTTTTGCATTTTTTAGTAAAAAGTAATAAAAAAAATTCGTAATTACATTTTTTGATATCAAAAGATAAAACAACATTTTATGTTTCAAATTTGTTTTTCGTAATTTTAAAAAGTTAGAATCATTCTAAAAATTCTAAGATAATTACTCCTAAAACATCCTAGAACAATAAAGACATTCATGTCTGATATTATTTACTCTTCTCTTTTTTGGACATAATGAACCCATCTTGAGATAGGTTTCGTATTTATTTATTTTAGAGTCAAATCACTCCGTTGTTCGGTGGTTCGACCGGTTTCAGCTAAATTGAATTTTGACAACAATTATTGGTTTTAATTTCAATAAATTTTAAATAAAATAAAAAAGGAATTAGAACAAAAAAGAAGAAAAAAGGTGAAAGAAACGGAACAAGAAATTCAAGTCCGATTGGTCGAAGAAAGAAAGCCAAAGACTTTCAGTTTCAGCTGCTCTTCTTGTCTCCTAGCTGCCTAAAGAACCCCTCTTTCTCTCTCTTTACCAAATCCTCTGCTCAAATCAAAATTAGGGTTTGAAGTTGACGGCGAGAAGATGAGTGCTTCAAGGTTCATAAAGTGTGTCACCGTCGGTGACGGCGCCGTCGGCAAGACTTGTCTACTCATCTCCTACACGAGCAACACTTTCCCAACTGTGAGTTCACTCTCTCTCTCTCTTCTCCATTTGGACTAAATACTAAAAAAAGTTCACTTTTTTTCTTTCTGGAATCCGATAGAATCGTTGGGGAAAAGTAAGAGACGATTATTGAGTTTGTTGTGTAGAACTAAAATTGAGATTTTTCTTGGAAAAATTAACTTAATACAGTTGGGTTCTCTCAAAGGCTTGTTCTTTTTGAACATCTCGTTGTTGTAATGATCATTAGAAGCTTTACAGAATTAGTAGTTCACGGAACTTTGGCTCAGTGATGTTACTTTAGTGATCTTTAAAGATTGAGATTGGCTGAGTGATAAAATTTAGAACTGACAATTTGGATTTGTTGTGTTTCAATAAGCTTTAGTTTAGTTGGGTTCTCTCAAAGGATTGTTCTTTTTTCTTCCTCATGTGTGTGTGATTGGTCTTAGCGATCATTAGAAGGTTGGGAGGACATTTATCTCAGTGATGCTACTTAAGTGATTGTCTGCTTCATAACATAGCCAATTGATTCTTTGCGATGTTTTAATCTCTTTATGTAGATTCTGACTGATAAAGTTTCTGTCGAATGTTGTTGTGGCAGGATTATGTGCCAACTGTGTTTGATAATTTCAGCGCCAATGTGATTGTCGATGGGAACACCATCAACTTGGGATTGTGGGACACTGCAGGCAAGTTTTTATAGCTTTGAGATCTAATTTCTTTCTTTCTTCTTGTTCTTTTGTCTCTTTGTCTATAAAACTTTCTGTGTTTATGTCTGTCTTGATGTAACAACACAGGACAAGAGGACTATAATAGACTAAGACCATTGAGCTATCGTGGTGCTGATGTGTTCTTGCTCGCTTTCTCTCTCGTCAGCAAAGCTAGCTATGAAAATGTTGCTAAAAAGGTTGATATCATTCATTATAGCTTTGGTATTTTCTAAGTGATTATGAGACAGTTCATCTGATGTTTTGGCTTATGATTTCTCAGTGGGTTCCTGAACTCAGACATTATGCTCCTGGTGTTCCCATCATCCTTGTTGGAACAAAGCTCGGTTGGTTCTTGTTTTCACTTTTGTTTCATCTACTATATCCTTCAAAAGATAAGAGAGTTCTGATTTAACAGATTCTCTTTTTAGATCTTCGAGATGATAAGCAGTTCTTTCTTGAGCACCCTGGAGCTGTGCCTATATCTACTGCTCAGGTAACTTTTCATCGCGGATCGTTTTTCTTAAAGTGTAAGTTTCTTCTGCTTATGTTCCTTTTTATTCATTGTAGGGTGAAGAACTAAAGAAGCTCGTTGGAGCTTCTTCTTATATTGAATGCAGCGCAAAGACACAACAGGTACCTCAAAGTCATTAACTTTTTTATAGTTTTGTTTCAAAATATTGCTGATGAGAACTCGTTCTATCATACAGAATGTAAAAGCTGTCTTTGATGCGGCTATCAAAGTAGTTCTCCAGCCACCCAAGAACAAGAAGAAGAAGAAGAGAAAATCTCAGAAAGGCTGTTCTATATTGTGATTCGAGAGAAGAAGAAGAAACATGAGCCAACGGTTTACTAATCCTTGTTTCCAAGTGGACGGACCCATTTTTTTCATATTTCCATAAAACAGGAATCTGTTGTTTTGTAGTCTAAACAGTGACATATCAGAAGAACTCATTGGTCAAGTATTGAAACTTCGAGGTTGTATTCTTATTTGCATTCCGAATCTGTAAATATATGATGATTCCACGTTTTGCTTTCGATTCCATTAGAGATTATTCCCACAAGTGTTTACGTTAGGTTCATTGATGGTTTTGTTACAAGGGATGGTCGCAAGATGAAATCAAGATCCTTCTCTTTCACACTTCTTGGCTGCAAGTTGAGAAGTTCATTTTCTGGTCCAATTAACGTAGACAAGAAGACATGATCAAAGGGTATTGTAATAACGATTCTTTATGTAAAACAAAATTCTTATTCTCTATGGAGAACAAGAACTTTAACGAGTCCCATTAAAGACCGTTCAATAGATATGGTATATTGCCTTCAAGCATGTACAGACCATCCGCTTCAAGGTAAGTCTTCTCTCTATCAGAATCAGAACAAAACGATGGATCTTTCTCCATTAACCTTTATGGGACAAAGCGGGCGGCTCAAAAGAGACTTTTTGCAAATGACACCTATCTTGCTTAAACAATTTGAGTGCAACCATTGAGAGAATCACCAAGAGGCTTACGGTTCACGCTTTGAAAATAGGCCTCTCATTCTGATTATGTATTCTTTCTACTTCGTGATTTAGTAAATTACTTAGAATTTTCCAATTTCTTATTTTCTTTTCCTTGAGGGTGTTTTTACCATTTTTACGTTTTTATTATAAATAAGGATTAGGTTTCATTCGTGAGACCTATCCCAAGCAAGAGCGAGTTCCTTTGAATCAAACACTCTGCAACAAAGATGGCAACGAGACGGATCTTGAAAGAACTAAGGGAGTTGCAGAGAGACCCTCCTGTATCATGCAGCGCAGGTAAGAGAACAAACTTTTTCCATTGTATTATATCTGTTGCAAAGACACAATAAGCCATGCATCAAAGTAAAGATCACTAAAGTTTCTCCTTGGTTATGGGTATTTTCCAGGTCCAGTAGGAGAAGATATGTTTCACTGGCAAGCTACGATAATGGGTCCAAGCGAGAGTCCATACACGGGAGGTGTTTTTCTTGTCACTATCAACTTCTCTCAAGATTATCCTTTCAAACCTCCCAAGGTAAATAAATAACTTCCACAGCACGAAACGTAATAAGACTAATCGCCTATAGGGCTCAAAACAAAACCATCGTGACTGGATTGTTTCCGATATGGTCCAAGATTTGTGATCTTTCCTTTTCCTCTTGTTGATGTGTTCTTTGTTGATGCTTTCAGGTTGTTTTTAGAACCAAAGTGTTTCACCCAAACATCAACAGCAATGGAAACATTTGTTTGGACATTCTTAAAGACCAGTGGAGCCCTGCCCTTACAATCTCTAAGGTTTAAATTTAAAGTCACTAAAAACATTTTTTGTTTTTTACTAATATTTTGCGATAAAACCCATCAATATTTGTTTAAAACCCAATGTGTTGCAGGTGCTTCTCTCTGTGTGCTCTCTTCTTACAGACCCAAACCCTGACGATCCTCTGGTTCCAGAGATAGCTCACATATACAAAACCGACAAGGTCAAATACGAAGCCATGGCTCGAAGCTGGACCCAGAAGTATGCGTTGTACTAAAACTCACAATCCTTCTTCATTCTTTGCCAAATGTCTACAACTTGTCTTTTTCTTCTTCTTTTGGTTTTGGTCTTATCATGTTACAAATAAAACAAAGAAGTGGAATGTTATCGGTTATCTCTATTTTTCCTTCATTAATTGAGAAACTTTTTTTTTTGTATTATACTAATTAGTGTCATTACTATATTTGATATCGGTTTTGATTATTGCCTAGATGTTTTATATTAATTTATTGGCATTTCATGCTGATTTTGATTCTTTGCTTCTTGGTGGTTGATCAATCCCATTCGTTGCTATAACTACTACTAAATTTAAAACCTACCAATTGTTCAGAGTGGTCATATGGTTATTTTTAACAGAAATAATTCATCAGAGCACTAAGTGTTGCAATATGTAAGTATGATATATAAGTCTTGGTTGTTATATATGTTTTTATGTTCAGATATTATTGTATATATTTAAATAGTGTCGCCAATATATATATATTAAAAGTATCGTTTCAAAAATTATTATAGAGAAATTTCCAAGTGTCTAAGTTTTTGGCAATATAGACTAGTCTATGGACTATGATATTACACAAGCTATATGTGGTTCCGACTCATTCTGTTACACTAGCTACATAAAATAGTTCCAAAAAGTCCATGTAATAAAGGCAAAAGATTTTACTTTTTCTTTCTGTTGTTTTCAAGAAAGATTTGATATAACCTCTCATGCTGATACACCAATTACATTTTATCTTCTTTAAGAATAACAAAAAAAAAGAAAAAAATAGAAGACCGTATCAATTTGATTTCGATGTGTTTGGGTTAAAAACGCCATTCATAGTTCATACCCGAGCGAGTCGTGTAGATTTATTCGAATGGGAGATAATGTAGACAAACATTATAACATCTCGTATAACTTAGCTTAGCCTTAGATAAGACTCATCATAGCACCATATATTCGTTTTATTTTTTAAAATTTTTGCAAGAAAAAAGGTGATATATTCGAAATATTCTGAATCTACATAATTGGCGTTGTGTTTGAGTTACAAAAATGCAAGCAACATCCATTATCACTTGACCGTATGTCAATACTCTGATACTCAATAGGGTCTAGCTAGAATGACAAATACGAAACGGTCTAGAATGATAAATAAATACTAAACAATTATGGGAAACTCATTACGTGCCAGATATTTTTCCTTCAAAACCTTTATGATCAGAATTTAGAGGTGAGATACTAACCCTTTTAAGGGCTACGATTTCCAGCTTTTCTTTGTAACTAGAGACTCTAAACTAAACGACTAATTAATCTCTGCTATTGACATATAGTATAAATTATGTAGTGGGTCAAGTAGTAGGTGCGCCCAATATATTATAATTTATATTTGGCGTCAACCATAACTAATTCATATCAACAATGTAATAGGCTAATAGCCACAGGTTCACTTTAACACTGCAATAGCCACAAATTCGCATGTAATAGATAGCTGACACAAATTAACACCACAAAACTATTTTTTTCTTGAACCTACCATATGCTATATTTGAGTACGCAATTAATGTGTATACCTAGAGTGCATTCATTATATTCTCCTATGATTTAACAAGTTAATAAGTTAAAAAATTGTGTCGCATGCTATATGTTGAAGTGCATGAGTATATTACAAAATATTATAGGTAAGAGTGAATTGTGATACATAGATCATTTTAAAATTTTAATCATAAAATGATTCCGTGCTTTGAAAATGAAGACGCCCAAATACAAAAGAAAATGTCATTTTGATAATTAAAATTTTAAATTGATCTATTGTATCAACTGCTCTGTTAGCTAAAAACAGTTTTTATCTAAATATTTTATAGTCTAACATATTTTTTTTTTGCTTCTTAGACATTTTGATTGTGTATAAGACTAAAACACCTCGGTTTGTTGTCCTTCAAGACACTTGCCCTCAGCTACTCATCCTCCTTCTCGGGTTGCAAATTGCTCAAAGGCATTGCTTCCAATGCTCTTGCAACCTGCGATTAAAAACCCATATCAACTATCCATTCAGCGCCATCAGAAGCTACATCATTGCCGTTTTATTTTCTGAATGTAGTCATGTTTTATATCATTATCAATCTCAGGGATAGAGTAAGTAATCTTAACAAAATTAGAGTTTTAATTCACAATTTTATACTATTGATTTTCAGAGAAAACCAAAAGCATACTGAAACTTAAGAATTGGAAGAGATGAAGAATTGTAAAAGACGAAAAATAAAAAAATAAAAAGACAGACGAGTAAAAGGTAGATTTGCAAAAAAAAAAAAAAAAAAAAAAAAANTTGATCTTTTTAGATGAATACTCTGATTTCATTAAGGTTAAAATTGTAATTGATTAGTACTTTAATTCTTTTTTAAAATTATAACAAAATAATAAAAAAAAATTGTCAAGTTTGAACTTTGAAGGGTATCCGAGTAATCCTAAATAAACTCTTAACAATCCAATTATCTTATCTCATGTTTTAACCTCTCTTACCTTATCTACTTTACATCTACTTATCTCTATCTTTTAACCTCTCACACCATTTCCAGTTAAATACTTAGGTTTATAGCCGCCCACCTTCATAACCAGATCTACCTCCAATGGTATAATATCTTACTCTGCTTGTTCTTACTTTCTCACCTTCTCCCATATCAATTTATCTTAATCACTTACACAAACCATCTAGACATCGACATTGCCTTCTCCGATATAGCAGGTAACAACATATAAATTATTTTCTTTAGTTTACACCTCGTTCTATATACAAACAGTTTTTAGGTAGGTTTGAACTCGCCTAGGGTCATTTCAATTTCAGTCGAAATTCTTTGCTGATTTGGGATTATCCCTGATTTGGGATTATCCCTGATTTGTGATAGTTATATTATCAGTTCCTAATTTCTGTAGTTTAGAGTCGGTGATACTTGAACACAGAAAAGTGCATGGGTCGCACATATGTTTTACTATTGCCTTGTATGCACATGCAAGAAATCTGAAATAATAACTAACAGTATCAATTCATCTATTTAAACACGGCTAAAATTATAAAATTTAACTTTTGCTTTGTACTATGCTTCTTAGTTTAAGTTCTGATACAAGACGACTTAAATTTTCTTTTTGTATACAATCTATGTATATTAATCGTAAACGACGTAATGTTTACGCATAGACGGGAATAATTATTTTTTCGGCTGCGGAACGTATTTATTTAAGGCACTGGTAGCTGTCTAGCTAAAATGTGGCCAAAACGTGATTCTTATGTCACATTCTTTTCGAAATCATTTTGATCTGTTGTGACTAAGAAATATGGGTCTTGGTTTGAAGTTTGAACGAGTTTATATTGTTGATTGGTAGAAAATATTTATATACCAAAGAATTTATCTTGCCAAAAAAAGATTATGTACATGGCACAGTTTATTTAACATCATGGCGTTGTTGAGATAACTTGTCAATTGGGTTGTTCTATTGATAGGTTATTTGCTGTCTTGTTGCTCCTTAATCTATATATGAATCACTTTTCTTTCAGTTTTATCTATTTTCGATGATTGGCATGAGTGCAAGATTAGTTATTTGTGGCCTCTTTACTTTTAACCACTCAGTCTTTAAATCATCATGTAATGCATCTTCACTAGCAAAAAACGGAAGTTTAAAATCAGATAAGTGGCATGAGTTAAAAACCGGTTGGTAATTGTGGTGTCCTTTCTCCTAACCACTCAAATCTTTAAATCATTTTCATATCCAAAAATATGGATTAAACCAGAAAACCTGACTCTTAGACTTGTATAATCACATCCAATATTGTTTATAAATTTTAGGTCCATAAAAATTTTAAAATTTATCTGGACTTAAAAAAAAATTTCTTAAAAAAAAACTCTATCTATATTGACAAAAAAAACTATATATATAACACATGACAAAACATATATTATCGATATTTCTTCTGCAAATTATATATCTGCATAAGAAAAACGATATTTATTCTAAATATACTTCACAAACTGTTTTTATTTTAGTAATTTAACTGTTTTGTGATTTCAACTATTGCATTATTCTACTAATCAACTAATATATCAGTTAAACTCAACAATTTTAGTACGTTATATAATAATAACATATTTTCATGTATAATTTATTCATGATACACGATGATCATTATCTAGTCAAATAACACATCACTTTTTTAGATATAAAAATATTTGATAAAATCCTATAATTTCACAAAAGTTAAAGAAGAGTGTTTAATTTCGTCAATCGGCACAAAATCACCATCTCCCTTGCCTTATTTACCATTTTACCACCATCACTACTTACTCTCTATGCTTAAAATTAGATTACCTATCAAATTAATCCTATAATTTAACTATGCACTTTATCTCTTTCAAGAAAAACATCTATCTACATCAAGAAAGGAGAAGAAAAGATATATTTTTCTTTTTATCTAAGCCGTTTCCGTGCCGTAAGTAAATGAGGCAGCAGCAGCTTTGAAGGCTTAAGGCCGTCTTCGTTACGCTCATAACCCGTAATAGCCGGTGACCACACATTAACTTGTGACTTGGCCCTTTTAAAATCTCCTCATTTCATGCTCCTTCCCGCTAAAATTGCCTGTTTCTCCTAACTAACTCATTTACTCATATAATAAAAGTATAAATCCAACAACAACACACAAAAAAAAACCTCATTTATATCATTCACCTTTATGTTCTCTATTTTTTCCTTTAAATTACTAAAAAAAAACTAAAAATGAAAAAACAGAAGTAAAATCTGAAAAAACAAAATTGGTCCCCTGTCTTCTTTTGCTCACTGGACCCTTTTCTTGGCTTCTCTCAAAATCTATCTCTCTCTCTCTCTCACTTTCTTCTCACCGACACTTTCTTCTCGGTTCTCTCTTCACCTCTTCCTTCTTCTCTGATCATATCATTTTTAAATTCATTTTTTTTTAAAAAACATCTATAAAATAAAGCCAGTCTTCTTTCTCTTCCTTAGGAGAAGATCAGCATTTACCTCTCTACAAAGAAAAAAAAAATCATGTTTTAAATTGTAAGTTAGTTCTTCTTCTTTTTTATAACTCTATTTGGGTCAATCTACCTGGTTTTATTAATTAGTCGTGGCAGAAGCAGGTACAAATGCTGATTGCACATGCCAGCAAAACTATCAATTTTATTTTTGTCTTAAAGACAAAAAAAAATTAATAATAAATACAGAGGATTTAGGTGATACTATGTTGTCTGTTAATGCTCATCATTCATCTTCTTTAAATCCAATTTGCTTATTTCTATTATCTTTAAACGCCTTTGAATTTTCAAGTGTCTCTCTCTCTTTCTCTACTCTGGATTTTGTGTTTGTTTTTATCTGATAGTAGTTGTAACATAAGTTTCTGACTTTTCTACTTTTCAACTTCCCTAAAAAATTAGTATTTTAAGAATAAATATAGAGTTTTGATTTATAATTCATTTATATCGTTTAAACCATTGATTCATCTGTAATTCGCATTTTGTATCAGTAAGGAAACAAAAAAATGGCAGTGGAGAAAAACAAAAAAGTGGATAATGTGAATGTCAAGCAGAGGAATATCATATTGGTTGGAATTAAAATTGATGAGAGTGGCAAAGAGATCTTGAAATGGGCACTTGAAGAAGTTGCAGAACTTGGAGATTGTGTTGTTGTAGTTCATGTTTGCTTAACTTCTCGTGAGCTTCTTCTCCTCCTTGTTAATTATTATGCTCTTTTAAAGTTTCTGTTTACTAAGTTCTTGTATTGTCTCTGACTTATGGAACTTGTATGATCTGATACAGATCGTGCCTTGAAAAGCAAGTCATCGTTGGATCAGTACTTAGAACTTTACAGTGAACTCTGTGCAACAAAGAAGGTATCTTTACATCTTTTTCCGGTTTTATTTCTAGTAAAGACACGATTTTGAGCAATGGGTAACAGAGAATATCTGGGGTTTGAGAGCAGATTGAGCTCAAAGGTGAAGTTTTGAAGGGATTCTCAGTTCAAGGGGCTTTAGTTAAAGAGGCAAAGAGATACAACGCTACGTCCATTGTTGTTGGAGTTAAAAATCAAAGAAAATTAAGGTGAGAAAATCTACAAGGAGAAAAAGTTATTTATCAAAATTTGATATTCTCTTACTGATTTTAGATGTTTTTTTAAGTCTAAAAGTAGCTAAAGGCTGCGCAAAGGAGCTTCCTCCAACAACTGATGTTTTGGCCATCTACAGAGGAAATATATTCTTTAGACGTTCCAACCATTACCAACTACCTCTTGGTTCGTTGGTTCTCTTTACTATCTATATAATATAAGTCTATATACCATTTCTTTAAGCTCGAATCGGTTGACCAGAAATGGATTTGATTCTCCTTGCAGATCAAAACACAAGTCCAAGACCAAGTTCTGCACTTTCTGATGGGTTTTCAGACAAAGAAATTGAATTGAAAACAGAAGACTCAACAGTTCAAAGCAGAGTTCTCGAGAGAACAAGGCAAGAGAAAAGGAGGGTTTCTGGTAGATCTCTTTCTCTTCCATCAGTAGAGGTAATGGACCAGAAACCAGGTTGGCCATTGCTAAGAACAACGGCTTTAGCTCCTCCACTGGTTCAACATCAGGCTCGGAAAATATCAGTTGTCAATTGGGTCATGAGCTTGCCTGAACGGTTCCCTCATCATCCGATTCTGACTATTCAACCGAGCTTTTGCGATTCACAACTTAAAGACATACTAAAGGAAATAAACAAGTGGTTTAGCTATGATGTTCTTAAGACAGCAACATCAGATTTCTCTTCAGGTACTAACTAACAACTCTGCTTTTTTTTCTTTCTCAGTCACTTTATGTTCATCTGATTCTTGTTTTTTTTTTGTTACAGAAAATCTAATCGGAAAAGGAGGATGTAACGAAGTCTACAAAGGGGTTCTTGAAGATGGGAAAGCCGTGGCGGTGAAGATCTTGAAATCATCTGGAAAAGAAGCAGCGAAGGATTTTGTTCAAGAAATGAGCATAATCTCTTCTTTGAGTCACCAAAACATCTCTCCTTTAATCGGTGTCTGCGTTCAATACAACGACCTGATCTCTGTTTACAATCTCTCATCCAAAGGAAGTTTGGAGGAAACCCTTCAGGGTTAGAACTATACTACTCCTATCACTTAATCATCTTCTCACAGTTGCATTAGTATGTTATATTCAGTATGATGGTTCCAATCTCTGCAGGTACTCATGTATTGAGGTGGGAAGAGAGATGCAAGATAGCAATTGGGTTAGGAGAAGCTCTTGATTATCTTCATAACGAATGTTCTAATCCTGTGATTCACAGAGATGTCAAATCTTCGAATGTTCTTCTCTCAGATGAGTTCGAACCTCAGGTATTGAGAACTACTGCCTCAGAACTCGTAAACTTCATGTCAGAACTCATAAACATGGAATCTTTTCGGATCTTTCTTGCGAGGGTAGCTTTCCGACTTCGGGCTTTCGATGTTGGGATCCAAGTCTTGTCGCTACACGATACAAACGGACGTGGTGGGGACGTTTGGATACCTAGCTCCTGAGTACTTCATGTACGGGAAAGTCAGCGATAAAGTTGATGTTTATGCCTTTGGAGTAGTTCTGCTTGAACTCATATCAGGAAGAACTACTATTTCGTCTGATAGCCCAAGAGGGCAAGAGAGTTTGGTCATGTGGGTAAGTGTTGGTCTTGGACCTTTTGGTAACTTGTAGCGTAAGTAAAGTCCTCATTGAAAACTCAAAAACAGATTACTTGGGTTGCAGGCAAAGCCGGTGATCGAAAAAGGCGACGCAAAAGAGCTCTTGGATCCGAACATTTCAGGGACTTACGATGAGGCTCAGTTTCAGAAAATGGTTCTTGCTGCTAAACATTGCCTTACAAGAGCAGCTACTCATCGTCCCAATATCAGAGAGGTTAACTACACTAATTTTACAGACTTTTAATACCGGAGTTTGAAGTGTTGGATCCTCTGTTTTATCCAAGAATTGCGCCAAGAACTGACCATTTTAGTTAGGCTTGGGCATTCGGGTTTTCGGGTCGGGTTCGGGTCGGTTCTTTTCGGGTTCGGGTCTTTCGGGTAGAGGAGTTTAGGACCCGTTCGGGTATTGTAAAATTTTCGGGTCGGGTTCGGGTCGGTTCCTTTCGGGTCCGGGTCGGTTCGAGTCTGAAAATTTAGAACATTAAAAGTAAAAAATTAGGAAAAAAAGAAGTAAACCTTTAACTTTGTAGTGTATTTTGGTTTCGGGTCTTCGGGTACCCATCGGTTCTCGGGTTCGGGTCGGGTTCGGGTCGGTTCTATTCGGGTTCGGGTCTTTCGGGTAGAGGAGTTTAGGACCCGTACGGGTATTTTACCGGTTCCGGGTTCGGTTCGGTTCCTCTTTTTTCGGGTCGGTATCGGGTCGGGTCTTCGGGTCCGGGTAAAATGGCCAGGCCTAATTTTAGTTACGTTTCTGCAGATACTCAAGCTGCTAAGAGGAGAAGATGAAGTAGAGAAATGGATGAAGAAAGTGGAAGAGGATGACGATTGTTTCGACGACGAGGTTTACCCAAATTCGAACAAAGAATTACACTTGAGCCTTGCGATGCTCGACATCGAGGATAATGACTCTGTTTCAGTCGGCAGCTTGGAGAGAAGTAACAATAGCCTCTTCTCTTCTTCTTCCTCTCAGGAGCTTCAGTCTTAACTAGGGTTTGTGCATAGTGTCTCGAGATTGCTTTTAGGATTGTCTCATCTCTGAGGGTGTCAGCAATCATATCAAGCTAGATATCACGACTCTGACTTGGCTTTTGCAACCATTGTCGGATTTTTTTTTTTTTTTTAGTATAGATGGGAGGAGAATAAGACTTGGAAAATAATGATTTGTGTTTTTATCCAAAAAGAAAAAGCAAAACAAATGATTGAAGTGTTTATCGCACCAGCAAAACTATTGTTTCTCAAAGCTTTTCTCGCAGGATCACATTTTACTCCCTTTGGCAGGAACACAACTCAAGCAATCGACAACTGTCTATCATCCCAGTTTAATTTCTTAGACCATCCACAATGGGGGTGTTGAATAAATTATTCAACAGTTGAAT
>OVBB01000212.1:0-35088 GCA_900406415.1 Isatis lusitanica
GGTGGTGCAAAGTGAGGAAAGTCACTTTCTAATTATATATAAAGATTTTTTAGATTATAAGTGAAAAAGTCAAAAATTAAGTATTTTAATTTATTTTTTAAATGAGAGATATTTTAGTTACTAGATTTTTTTAAAAAATGGTGTCTCTTATATTCTATTTTTAAAAAGTATTGTAAAAATTGTATTTTAAAAAAAAATTGTATTTTAAAAGTTCTCCTTTTTGTTTTCGTTGTATTTAGAGGATGAAACAAAAATACAAAAAAAAGAAGCATAAAGTTTGGGCTCACGATCGGTGGGCCCAACGGCAACGCATGTGAACGTTAGGCTTGGAAATAACGTAACCAAAAAGGAAACCAAAATTACAAAAAGGAATGAGCAAATCAGTTACACAAACTGCGCAGAAACTTGTGCAATTGATGAAAGTATTATTGATTTATTGTTATAACAAGCCAGTAATGTAGGTCTGTGGTTATCTTTGAAAGATTTGATTACATGTCATTTTCATTATCTGGTGTAACTTGTCAGGTGAATGAAATGAACCTAATATTAAGAGTACGTAATTATGTTTTTCGTTATTATTATTTGTTGATTTAAATTTGCATGAGTGGACTAAAGCATGTATGTGATATGTGTTTTACTAAGAAACAAATTTCTTTATTGTTTCTTTTCTTTCCACGAAATTTCTTTATTATTCCAATTCCATGCATACGCGTATACAAACTTTTCAGTTTTATATCCGAAATAAACTACCAAAAAGTGTAATTGGTGAAATTACATACTATCAAATATTGGCAATGTATACAATGCATACTCATAATTAAGGCAAACAGTAATTATTGTGTACTGTTAGTGTTAATGTAGTTTTATTTTATTATTTTGCAGCAAACAATTTTACAGCTATGTTAAGCTGTGGAATAATTTTTTTACAAAAATAATATCGAAACAAATAAAAATAAAAATAAATACTTACTAAATTACAAGTGCCACTTAAAATATTAAGCCAAAATGTTACTATACATAATGGTTGAAGTAAAAATTATGAATTTTTAAGAAAAGCATGTGAACAAATTTGAAAATATAATTTTATAACAAATTACATACTGAAAGATGCTATATGGAAAATATCGAGATTTATAAACATATCCAAATATGGAAAGATTTTAGTGCTATACACAAACACATAATCAAAGATCCCAAATATATTCATTACGCAAGTAATCTACCAAAAATACTAATAAATCACATCGCCAGAGAAATAGAAGCTTACTCAACTCATACCAATTTACACGTCGTTACACACTATGGTAGGTAATCAATAGAAAGAGAACCAAAAAGAGTAAACAAAAATCAATGAGAATCATTGTATTTTGAGTAAGCATTCCAATTCACAACCACTCTATATACATACATCATCAATTTAACTTTTGCTGAACCGAAAAATCAGCACAAAAATATACAATTAACAATCTAAACGAACCGGTTAACTCGGTAAACCAGTAAATTAAAAGAGAATCCATTAATATTATCCTTTCTTTTTTTGTTTGTCTCTCTCCCTAATTAATGGTAATAAATAAATAAAAAAAGAGAGAATAAAATCCTCATTTTTCTCTCCACCTCTTTGTCAGAGAAGAAGAAGTTTCAAAAACCCACACACTTTACACACTCTTCATCTTCTTCTTCTTCTTCTTCCTTTCGTCTTCTTCGATTTTGCTCCCATTAATTTCATCTTAGTAGAAGAACATCAACGAAGCAGAAGCGAGAAAAATCCTCCAAAAGAAAACAAAAATGGCGGCGGCTAAATTCTTCTCGCGGTTTTCTTTTCTGGCTTTCGTCTTTTCCGTGGCGGTTCTCTCTGGAGTCTCTCTCGCCGGCGATCCTTTCATCTCCTACGTCTTCGAAGTCACTTACATCACTGCTTCTCCTCTCGGCGTTCCTCAACAGGTTCCGTTCTCTCTATAATGCAACTTTCTCGCTGTAATCTGATTCTTCGTGATCGGTTTTGCTCAGAATCATATTTGTTGCTTTTGTTATCTCTTTTAGATCTATTTCGTCGTTATCGCAGCTTGACTAGGTTTTTGGTTAGGAGTGATGTATTTGCTTCGTTCAAAAGGGAAACGGATCTTTGAATGTCGATTCCTTTGCAGGTTATAGCAGTGAATGGGAAATTCCCAGGACCTGTGATAATTGCAACCACAAACAACAATGTTGGTGTTAACTTATTCAATCGTTTGGATGAGCCTCTTCTACTCACTTGGTGAATCATCTTTTTCACTCTGTGATCATCTTTTCAGGAGTTTAATTAGAGCCTTCTTGTGATTCCTAACGGGTTTTGTGTTTTGTTTGAAAAGGAATGGGATTGAGATGAGGCGTAACTCGTGGCAAGATGGTGTTCTTGGCACCAACTGTCCCATTCCTCCGAATTGGAACTTCACTTATGAGTTTCAAGTGAAAGATCAGATTGGGAGTTTTTTCTATTTTCCCACACTTAACTTCCAGAGAGCTTCTGGTGGTTTTGGTCCAATCATAGTCAACAACAGGGATCTTATTCCTCTCCCGTTCAGTAAGCCTGATGGTGAAATCAGCTTTATGATTGGTGATTGGTATACTCAGAACCATACAGTAAGTGCTCTTGTGTGCTCTTCTTGTTTCACTATTTTGGTTATATGTTTAAATCTTGTTTTTTTTTTTGTTTTTGTAATGCTTCTTAGGCGTTAAGGAGTGTACTTGACTCGGGTAAAGAACTTGGTATGCCTGATGGAGTTCTCATCAACGGGAAAGGTCCTTACAAGTATAATAGCAGTGTACCTGATGGAATTCAATATGAAACCGTTAATGTTGATCCAGGTTAAATATCTTTGCGAGTTCTATTGTAACGTTGCTTTCAGTTCTGTGTTCATTTGCATGCTTTGAGGAGTTGTGAGCGTTATTTGTTTCTGTCTTATCAAGTCTTGCATTAGAATTTAATGTTTGCTCTGAGATTTATTCCGAGGGTTACGTTTTTCAGGGAAAACATACAGGATCCGTGTCCACAATGTTGGTATCTCGACAAGCTTGAACTTCAGGATTCAGAATCACAAACTGCTACTGGTTGAAACTGAGGGTCGCTACACTTCCCAAACAAACTTCACCGATTTCGATATCCATGTGGGACAGTCTTACTCTTTCTTGGTCACCATGGACCAAAACGCCTCAAGTGACTACTACATTGTGGCGAGTGCAAGATTTGTGAATGAAACAGAGTGGCAAAGAGTCACAGGTGTTGGTATTCTCCACTATTCCAATTCAAAAGGAAAAGCTTCTGGTCCTCTGCCAGTTCCATCAACTGATGTTTCTCACCCTTGGTCTGTAATGAACCAACAAAGGGCCATAAAGTACGTCTACAAAAACTCTTCAAGCAAATGGATGTAATTAACTGTAGAATTTTAAATGTAACCTGACTCTTTTTCATATGCAGGCAAAACACATCTGCGAGTGGAGCTCGTCCAAATCCGCAGGGATCATATCACTACGGACAGATAAACATCACAAACACATATATCTTAAGGAGTATGCCTCCAACCATGATCAACGGGTCACTTCGTGCGACGCTTAATGGGATTTCGTTTCTGAATCCAAGCACGCCCATGAGGCTTGCGGATAAGCATAAACTGAAAGGAGTTTATAAGATGAACTTCCCAGCCAAACCTGTTGACGATAAACCTCCACGTTTGGAAAGTTCCATCATCAACGCAACATACAAGGGCTTTATTCAAGTTATCTTCCAGAACAATGACACCAAAGTCCAGACCTTCCATATTGATGGATACTCTTTCTACGTTGTTGCGTAAGAAAATCACGCCATTCTTACTTTCTTTTT
Source organism: Isatis lusitanica (assembly GCA_900406415.1). NCBI lineage: Eukaryota > Viridiplantae > Streptophyta > Magnoliopsida > Brassicales > Brassicaceae > Isatis > Isatis lusitanica. Next base: position 3,857 of record OVBB01000212.1, read on the forward strand.
ATTCACATTGTTTCATCATTTTTTTAAATTTCTCTGACATTGATTTTCACAATATTCCAGGATGGACTTTGGTATCTGGACTGAAGACAGGAAAGGAACTTACAACAACTGGGATGCAGTATCACGAAGCACGATCGAGGTTGATTCACATTTGCAATCTGTCTCTCTTGTACATCACACATTTTGGTTGTTTACTTTTTTGTTTTTTTTGTTTTTTTGATGTTTGTTTCAGGTTTACCCAGGTGCATGGACTGCTGTACTTATGTCCCTCGATAATGTCGGAGTTTGGAACATCCGAGTTGAGAATCTCGACAGGTGGTATCTTGGCCAAGAAACATACATGCGAATCATAAACCCCGAGGAAAACGGTAACACAGAGATGGATCAGCCTGAAAATACTCTTTACTGTGGTGCTCTCAAGAGCTTGCAGAAGTAAGCATTACAAACTTCACTTATTAAATCCTTCCTCTCATATCACCTTTACGATGATCTCTTATCTTCTTTGGTTTATCCTGCAGGGAACAAATCCATAGCTCTGCAATGTCAATACTTAATGGACAGTTGAATCTAATTTTCACCTTCATGATGGTTTTGCTTGCCTCTGTTTCAGCATTTTGCTGAGTCTCTTCCATCTTTTGAGAATCTTTTCTGTCTTTGTTATTTTCTCATCTCCCTATTGGTTAGGTTGGGCTCTTTTTTTCTTCTTCTTTGATTTCATTTATTGTTTGTTTCTGCACTCAGATCTTTCCCTTCTCATTGGTTCTTAACAACTTTAGTTCGTGGGGGTTGGTTTGTGTCTAAAGCATTGTATCTAAAGCTCGTTCTCTTCTACATAATCCTAAAATCCGTTTCCCCATTTTCCTTTACTTTCTTTTCATAATAATAAGCATAATGATTAATGAAATATATATTCAAGAGACGTAAAAATTTAATATCATTGTAATATAAGCGCGAGAAAGAAAGAATTCAGATATGCAATGGCCTCTAGAGTCCGGAAGTGAAAGGTATGCCTGTATGTGGGAGCCACGCGGCACCTGCGATGAATCTTCCAACAGTGAAAGCAGATGCATCCGAAGCTCTGTTCAACACATGAAACCCTTTCCAACGAACACGCCACCTCGTGGCCGAAGCCGGTCCGGTGTTCTTATACTCGGCATAGAACAGCGTGTCTAAACCGAAAACCGAACCTTCAATCCACGGTGACCACCCGAACGGACTCACAACACTATCCAAATACGTCTGAAGAACCACGGTGCGCGAGTACTTCATCCAAGGCCGGCCCATGTACGTTTTAACGGTACGGAGCAGAGGTTTTAGATCAGGAGCCGGTACGATTCTTGAGTTATGGATAGAGATCCCTGTGTTCTGAAACGGGTCAGCACGGCCTTGTGCGGTTATTACATTGGCTTGGCCTTTGAGTGGGCGGCGAGGGAGGATAAGACAGTTTTGGAAGACGACAGCCGCGTTTCCGAAGATGAAGTCGACCGTCCCGTAGATGTAACAGCCACGGTAAAACTGGCGTTGTGAATGGACCATCAATGTGTCTTGGTATCCTTCGATTGAGCATTTGTAGAAGATTGAGAGGTCCGAGGATGACCGGAGTGCTACAGCCTGGCCCTTGGCCGGACCTGCCGTGTTCCGGAATGTTAGGCCTTTGGCTATGAAGTGAAGTCCTTCGATACCTGGATCACACGCAATTGAGCCAATTGTTAACAAAGCCAGTAAGAAATAAAATAAAATTTTCAAATAGTAACGCTTACTTATTTTGCGGGAAATAAAAGCACCGGTTACGTTTTATTTTTTATAAGCTAGTGCTAATAATTGATGACGATCCCAATGTATGATCTAACTTAGACGTTATCGATTGGAAATCTCAACTCGTACGGATAATTTCGATTTCTTAATTTTTTTTTTTATTATTTTGACATAGAAACTTGTTAGATCCAATCCATGCATTAACTATAATAGATAATAAAATAAAATAAAATATAGATGAATTAATTATTTACCGGCAGTGGCGGAATTGTAAGTGGTGTAACCACCTTTGACACTACGACCACCGGTGATAATGGTGGATCTCATTCCATCTCCGACCAACATTATGTTATCGTTATAGAGACGTACGTTTATGTTTTCTTGGTATATTCCTCTCTTCACGTATATAACGAACCTCCCTGACATCACCTTCCTCCGTCCAGCCACGTCAATAGCCGCTTGCACCGTCGTGACGTGTCCCGACCCATCTTTGGCCACCACGAGGTTAGCTCGTACGGCACGCGCGGATTGCAGCAGTAGAAGTCTCCTCTCTTTACCGGAAACCCACGTCGGAAAACCCTTCGGATTAGCCGTGGTGGTGCCGTTGTTTGCGGCCGTCAAGAGGGCTCCGTTGACGGCTAAGCAGTTGCTTATGAGGTTGGAGATTTTGGTGTTTGAAACAATGGGTGTGATGAAGTCGGAGACGTTAAAATCCGACGTGCCGCGCCGGCAGGTCTCGGTGTTTGTGAGTGCAGTGCTCAGCCATGTCTGAGCGTCGAAGTTGGTGCACCGTTTCTCTGCACCGGCTTTTGGAGACACGCCCTGTAGCGTCCGGTTCAGCTGCAAGATAGTGTCTCCGTAGAGGTCGATGCAGTCGGCCAAAACGGCTTGTTTCTGACAGTCAGTGCAGTTGCGGCCGGAGTTAGTCAGCTCGTCCCGGGCGGATATTGCACGATCCATGGCTGCTTCCACCAGCATTACTCGGAAATCAGATAGTTGCGTGGGAAGTCGGAAACCGTTGTGGTTCTTGAAGTAGCATTTGCATGGATCAGGATAAGGAGTTTGGTCGCACCACCGGTCAATACCAACGGTGGAATTGTTGTCTGCTACGGTGGTGAGAGGATGGAAGCAGAGTAGTAATAGCAATAGTGAATGTAAAGATAGAAAATAGATTTTGTGCATCAACATGTTCTTGATGCTTCTTTTTACTCATGCACTGATGTTGTTTTGGTGTGAGGAAGTGAATGCAAATTCTAAATAAAATGTTAAAGACTAAAGAGTGGGAACATGGGTCTAAGCTATATTTATATATTGTGGTGGTGTTAACATCGAAGCATAACAAGAGAACAAAATTTATATCGTGAGGTCGTGAGTTAGATCTACCTTTAATTTGCCTACTGATAAGCTCGACGGCTGTTTTGTTATTGCGTGAACGCTTCTATCACTAAAGAGATAATTTTAGAGGAATTTTTCAGGAGGTATTAGTTAATAACCAACATAAATACATCAAATTTTGACTTTTTCTCTTTTTAGTATTAGTGGGTTAGTTAATAATCCTCGATCAAAGTCCTGAGTAATCAATCGTGTAGGTTATATATTTGAATGGTAAAAAGGAGATATTTAATGTTCAATATATCATGGATATTGAAACATTAATTTATGAAAATGACACAAATAATGTGATTTGCTGTCTATAGTACTTATAAAAAACAACATTAATTAGCTGCAATCCTAACATGTACATTTAGTTTCAAACTCGTGATCTTTAAACGAAATTCTTTTGCATGGTACACTAGAAATATAGATGCTAGATCATTTTATTTTTTTAATTATTTGTTGATAAAGATATTTTTTTAAAAAAATTCGTATTCTAAATTTGACAAAAAAAAAGTTTATCGTTGTAAAAGCAGAAGCTAATTAAAAGAAATTAGCTCTTAAACAATTATACTTTTTTCCCAAGTTATAATACCGACAGGTCCGGCAATAAACGATCTGCAGCGACTATAGTCTATAGCTAGAAGAACGCCGTACGAGATCTTGGATTCTTTAAATAAAATTAAAATAATCCGACCACAATTAAATATCGTCACTTGAAGGTATTAAATATGATTATTAACATCCTATATAGAATCAAAAACGTAAAAGTCATAAGCAAACGCTTAGTTGTTCATACCATTTTTCTTCTCACCGGATGTGAATCCTTCACTTAATATAATCACTTCACATGGTATTTATATCTTCAACCACCATGATTAACTATTAGAGTCGGATCTAAAATAAATGCAAAACCTGTCAACATTTTTTGGTCTTAAATATCACCAAGACTGTAGTTTACTGGTTTCTGTTAATTAATTAACAACGTTTTTCTTTGTTTATAATATCACCAAGATTGTAGTTTAGTGATTTCTATAAATCCTTCCCAGTTCCCACAGGATTTGCTGTGGTTCCGCTGTATTTGAAGCTTAATATATTTAAGTAAAGTCCATGAAGAAAATAACACCAAAAGAAAAAGTAAATTTCCAATAAATTAGAGTAAAAATAATAATTTGGAGGTGTACATTTTTTTAATACTAAATCCTGTTAATTTGTTAGTATATAGGTGGCGAAGAAAAAGTAATTTGGCGTCGTCTAGATAATGTATGTATAGTCCAATAAGTCTAAAAATACAGTCCAGTCCTATATATAGAACAATTCATAACTAAAAAAAAGTGACGAGTACAAATGGTTTTTAATTTTTATTTTTATTGCATACAGAATATATTTTTAGTCTATAACTTACGTATATACATTATTCACATATAATTTCGTGTTGGAATCCAAATCGGATGGGGACATTAGTAAACCATTAATACGGTACAAACAGTTCTTGTCATTTGTCACACAAGACAACTGATTAAATATGTTTTTATCTATGCCCTTAAAACATAAGTAATATTGCTTCACTATATAAATTTTACTATATGCAGTTCTAATAGTTATATATTTTAATTCATTATGAACATTCAACTTGTCGAGAAAGAAGGCATGTTCGTCTTCTCTAGTTGGAAATATATAAAAATTGAACCATGTGAACCCTCGAGTATCCAATATCCATGCACACTCTCTCACGCAATTACCACATTTCCCGTACATCCCTCCTCATGCTTTTTTTTTTCTTTTTATATATGACAGAATATCATCATATTCTTCACTTCTAAAATTATTGGAAACCATGTTTGGATGAGTTGAACAAGGAACATTATTTGATCTCCAACTGACTTATAACCAGAGATTTATAAAAGTCTCCTCTTGTTTCATACAAAATGTACTTTTTTATTGAGACAATTTCAATCTTTTTTCTGCAGTTTCCTATATCTAAATTATCCTTTTTCCATCCATAGCCAAAACTTCATTTTCATAGCAAGCACTAATATAATGAATTTCATTACAGAATTGTAAACTTTTACATCATTGTAATTTAAGCATGATGATAAACCAAATACGGCCTATTACAGTCCGGAAGAGAAGGGTATGCCGGTACGTGGGAGCCATGCAGTACCGGTGATGAATCTTCCAACAGTGAAAGCAGATGCATCGGACGCTCTATTTAACACATGAAACCCTTTCCAACGGACACGCCACCTCGTGGACGAAGCCGGTCCAATATTCTTATATTCCGCATAGAACAGTGTGTCGAGAGCGTACGTCGAACCTTTAGTCCACGGAGACCACCCAACCGGACTCAAAAACCTATCCAAATACGTCTTAAGAACCACGGTGCGCGAGTACTTCATCCAAGGCCGGCCCAAGTACGTCTTAACGCTACTGACTACAGGTTTTAGATCGGGAGCTGGTAGGATTATTGAGTTTTGGATAGAGATCCCTGTGTTTTGAAAAGGATCAGCACGACCTTGTGCGGTTATTACATTAGATTGACCTTTGAGTGGGCGGCGAGGGAGTATAACGCAGTTTTGGAAAACCACGGCTGCATTTCCGAAGATGAAATCAATGGTTCCGTATATGTAGCACTCGCGGTAAAACTGGCGTTGCGAATGGACCATCAGTGTGTCTTGGTATCCTTCCATTGCGCATCTGTAGAAGATTGAGAGGTCTGAGGATGACCGGAGTGCCACGGCCTGGCCTTTGGCAGGGCCCGCTGTGTTCCGGAATGTTATGCCTTTGGCTATGAAGTGAAGTCCTTCGATACCTGGATCACACGCAATTTAGTCAAATAAAATAAGAAGCTGGTCACTATAAACCTCTTTGCATATCAATTCTATAGTGAGACAAAATTAAAACAACATTTCAAATGTAAAACTTAGTTACTCATGTGGCGGGAAATATTGCCAACTGTTAGTGTTATGTTTATTTCAAAAATTTATTATTTTTCTGGAGGGTTGGTATTTCATTCTGTTTTGATAAAAGACTAGCTAGGCTCAAACCATAGTTAATTAGTTTGGTAGGTTTGTGCCCGGTCTAGTTTAGTTTGGCTTAGCTCCATGCTCTCTTTATTGCCATCGTTAATTTTGCAATGTTTTCATACATATGCTTATAATGAATACTCGCACTTTTTACTAAGATTCGACTCCATTTAACACATATATTTTCAATTCTGTTTGTTTCCTACAATTATTGGTTACACATGTAAGATATTTCTCAGATTTGAAATTTTTCATACGTATGCTTACTTTTTTTTCTTTTTTCTTGATGAAGAACATATGCTTACTTGTTCCAATCTATCAACTATAAAATATTCAAAAAGAAAGAATCAATAATTTACCAGCAGTGGCGGAACTGTAAGTGGTGTAGCCTCCTTTAACACTACGACCTCCGGTAATAATGGTGTATCTCATTCCATCTCCGACCAACATTATGTTATCGTTATTGAGACGTACGTTTATGTTTTCTTGATAGATCCCTCTCTTCACGTATATCACATACCTCCCTGACGTGCTCTTTCTCCGTCCAGCCAGGTCTATAGCCGCTTGCACCGTCTTGAAATGTCCTGATCCGTCCTTGGCCACCACGACGTTGGCTGGGACGGCACGCGCCGATTGCAACTTCAGAAGTCGCCTTTCTTTACGGGAAACCCACGTCGGAAAACCCTTCGGATCAGCGGTGGTGGTATCGTTGTTTCCCGTGGCCAAGAGGGCTCCGTTGACGGCTAAGCAGTTGCTGATGAGGTGGGAGATTTTGGTGTTTGAAACGATCGGTGTGGTGAAATCTGAGACGTTAAGATCAGAGGAGCCTCGTCGGCAAGTCTCTGTGTTTGTAAGCGCGGTGCTCAGCCACGTTTGAGCGTCAAATTCGGTGCACCGTTCTCCGGCGGCTTTTGGAGACACGCCTTGGAACGTCCGGTTTAGCTGCAGGACAGTGTCTCCATATAGGTCAATGCAGTCCGTTAAGACGGCTTGTTTCCGGCAACCAGTACAGTTTAGGCCGGACTGAGTCAGCTTGTCCCGAGCGGATATGGCCCGATCCATGGCTGCTTGCACCAGCATTACTCGGAACTCGGATAGATGTGTCGGCAGGAGAAAACCGTTGTGGTTTTGGAAGTAGTGATTGCATGGATTAGGATATGGAGTTTTGTCGCACCACTGATCAATGCCGGTGGTGGAATTGCCGTCGGCTATGGTACTGGTGAGAGGATGGAGACAGAGTAATAGTAGTAATGGTAAATGTAGAGATAGAAAAGAGATTTTGTGCATCATCGTATTCATGTTGCTTCGATGTGGATTGTGGGTTTTGATGTGAAAAGAGTGGAATGGAATGTAAGTCAAAGTAGTGTGTTAGAGACAAGACATAATGGGAACATGACTCTAGTCTAATATATTTACATATTGTGGTGGTATTTACATTAATAAAGTGACTTGTGAGGTCATGAGTGAGATATACCTTCGATCGCATTCGCATCTATATTGTTTAGCTCGATGGCTTTTTTTTTCTGATTGCGTGAACGATGGCATTACTATTTATCTTGTTTAGTTTAAAGATGTTGTTCTAGCCTTCTAGGAGGATTTTCAGGAAGCATTGACAAAAAATTCAAATATCTAACGAATAAAAAAAATGTTAACATCTCGCTAAATTATCGATTTACTTTAAATATTTAAGAATTTAAATTATAATCGACATATGACCTATGTAGATCGGCTGTACGTAAGAAGGTTATCTTCAAGATATATTGTTAAGAATTGTTTAATCTCGTTAAAGAACTTGAAAAATTCTCAGTATCTTTCTTGATAACACTCAAATGTTGTTGTGTGCATGGAAAGCAAAACAAAACGTAATATCTGATAGCATCGTCAATACAATTTGTGTTTTTTTGCTTCTTCTTTTTGAGCTACTTGATTCTTATTACTCAAGTCTCGAATATGTTGGACGGTGAAAATTGAGTTGAGCTGTAAAGATTTGTCTATGGGCCGGTTTGGCCAAATGATCTGCCGTCTGGTTGCCGTTCCTTGAGACAAGAGGAAAAAAGCTCTATACAAACGTAAATAGTCGATTAATTAGTGTTACCAAGTAACTAAGTGGTTCAAGACTAACTTAACACTCTTCCTTGACCATGTACAAGATCGACTAATGACTTCTAGTCACCTTACATGATTATCTATCGATAGCTGCATATAATTCTATGAAGTAAGCTAATAAAACTAGCTAAACATTAAAAAATTATAAACGGTCTGCAGCGGTTCATTATAGCTAGAAGAAGATCTTGGATATTTTAAAGATTAAATAAATTGTAAAAATTCCGACAGCAATTAAGTATCGTCACTTAAAGTATTAACTATTGCTAACATCCTCCCACATAGAATCCAAGAAGTAAACGCTAACTTTGCCCATACTCCTTCACTTCACATGCTATTTATATCGACATTTTGTCAACCAACATAATTAACTATTAGACTCAAATCTAAAATAGATGCCGACTTTGTCTAGGATATCACCAAGACATTAGTTTAGCGGTTTCTGTTGATTAGCAAATTACTTTGTTTAGAATATCACCAAGACTGTATTTTAGTGGTTTCTATACATTTCCCCCACCATATACCGTAGTTAAATATAGTTGAGTATAAGTAATTTGTCATTTGTCAGATAAATTATATTTAAGTATGTTTTAAGCCATATATAACACAAATTCAACATCTTGTTTGACCGAGGAAAAGGCACAAAGGCAAAAATGTAGTATGTATTTTCAATATAGCGTTTTTACTAAATGCATTTTGATTAATTGCATAATATAATATATTAAGAACATTCAACTTATCAAGAAGATGGCATCGACACTCTAATTAATACTTATAGAAATACTATATAGTAAAAAAAGAGAGACCATGTGATCCCTCAAGTGTCCATGCACACACTCACACGCAAACACCACATTTCTCGTACGTCTCTACTCATGTTTTCTTTCTAATATTATGACAAAATCATCTTTCACTTATATAATTGGAAACAACTCACGAAAAAAATATAAGATAAGTAATTCGCGATAGCAGAGCCCATTAGCTGTAGTTCTGTGAACGTCAAAGAACCACATGGAAAGGAAACTATGGTTTTGGATTGGATCTGTAAAGACAAGAGCACAGAAAGTGTCGTTGACTTCTCCCGCAGCACGATTCTAAATAAAAAAATGAATAGTTATTAGTATATCTCTACATGATAAGCACTTAATCGTGCCGGCACATCCATTATTATCCTCCCGCAACATCTGCTTATCATATACTATTTTACACACAAAATAGAACATCTGCTTATCATCTCACTTAAACCTACGGTACATACACAGGTGACGAGAAAAAGAATTTGAAAGGCTCGTTGATCAAAATGGGCCACTAAAATGGGCCATAGAAAATGGGCCATAAAATGGGCTTTGCATATTTAGCTAAGTGAAGTCAAAGGAAGACGACGGCATCTTCGTTTTCCTCACTTTTAACTTTGACCGATATCTTCCGGTTAGGTTCAGATCGGACGTTGCCGAATTCCGTCGGAGAAGATGCAGCAGAGGAAACCGACGGCGGGTAGGCCAAGTGGCACCGATGGATCTGATTTCTCATACCGAATGGTCGTTGACTCTCGTGAGTTTTATCATAAACCCAATTCTCCGATTCCTTCTTCTCGAATTTCTTCTTAATCTCTCTTTTTTCTTTTAGGTTACACGAAGGTCACTAAAGGGAGATCTCGTCTCCGTCTTTTGATCCTACTTCAGGTAAAACTGATAATCTCTTTTTGATTCTCGATTGTTCGCTCTGAAATTCAAATCATTCAGGTTCTTGTCTGCAGGCTGCGATTTATGTAATTGGACTGTTGTGTGCATTTCTGACAAGAACTAAAAAGGATGAGAGGAACACACTTGGGATTGCTTCTGCTGCTATTGGCTTAGTGTCTTCATTGATAGGAGAATATGGTTAACTTTCTCTTCTGCATCATTTCACAAACCATTTTTTTTTTCTTTGGTTTCTTTATCTTCATTCTTGTTTCTGTTAAAGGTTGCAGAAGGAGCAGAGTAAATCTTCTGAGGCTCTACACGGCTGCATCTACCATCATCATGGTTCTTTCAGTGTTTTGTGCTGTTAGGAGCAGATTAACAATGGAGGTAAAAGACTTCCTTACTTAAAACATACACTTCCAATAGGGTTATGGTTGGGAACAAGTGGTGATTGTGGTAGTAACAGTATCATACTAGCAAATATGAAACTAAGCTTGGTGTTGTTGTTGATGCTATCACCTGACTAGTAATAAACTGTTGTAGGAACGGAATAGCTCTGGAACAACAGCGAAGCTTGAGCTCTTAGGGTTCGTTTGTGCTCAATTAGGTAAAATCTTCAGTAATATACTCTCCTGTTGCTTTCTTGTCTACACTTAAGTTTTCCTGTCGGGTTATAATAGATCTTTCGGGGTTTGCTGTCGAATGTAGGAGCGGTCGTGCAGATATTTGCGATCATCGTTACGGGTTCACTTGTCAATAATATGTCTCCACCTACGAAGACAGAATAGAGAGATTGACAGAGAAAACTTTGTACTGTCATTGTGTGATTCTCTTACATGAGCAAGACATTTAGAAATTTAAATGTTTTTTTGTTCCACCAAATGAATAGAGTTGTATAACGTTGTTTACTTCAAACTTTTGTTTAATCAATCGAAAGACGTTATTGATGGATCGATGAACCATAATAGTGATACAACACTTGTCTATTTCGAATGCAATCCACTTGAGGGTAAGTAACCAAAGTGAAATTTCGTCAGGTGTCATAACAAAGATGAGAAATTTCAGATTTTGGGTCCGACCAGTTCGATATGAAAATCTAACTTGTGCATCATATTATGTTTTTGCTTAAACAACTTCGTTTGCCTTTAGACTAGATGACTTAAAACTTTTATGTTTTTTTTCAATTCTCAAATAACACATTTTTATGTTTTTTTTTACAGAAATACTACGTCAAAGTAAAAATGACAAAATAACATTTATTTAATAGTTTAAAGATAATTAAACTAATGAATTTGAGTTCAAAAGTCATTAATTAGGGTTTAGATTTTGGGTTTTAGGGTTTATGTTTAAGGGATTGAGAAAAAAATATGAAAATAAATGTATAATAGTTTTTTTTCTCTTAAAAAATGTCATTTTTGTCATTTTCATTATATTATGCTATTTGGTCACAAAAACATGAAAATATGTCATTTTTGAAAATTGCTCTAAATTTTATGAGTATAAAATTGGAAATATTGTAGATTATATAGAATATTATACAGACTTTATTTTAGTTAATTCTTTGGTTATAATTTTTTTATTTACTAATGTTAAAATCTCTAATAATAAATACAACATACATGGCTACATGCATCGGTGCGGCAAGGATCAAATAAAAAACCTCAACCTAGCATTATTATGTAAACTTTTGTGTAGCAACAGTAGTGGTTAAAGAGAAATTAAATCAAATTGGATATGCAAAAAGCACTATGATTTCTATAGCTCTATCTAGTTCATATAGGATAATCATTTGTTTTTAATGGTTAGAATCTGTAGCTTTGAGATATCAGTGGAGTAATACATTACTACGTTATCCTTTTTTAAGTAAAGCTAATGACAAATCACTTTCTGAATGTGAGATGAGACAATTTCTAAGAGAATTGGAGAAATACTATATAAACTAAAAATGTATATTGCCAAAACAAACATAATAGAGAACATAGTTTTATAAGAAGTTAATAGAGAACATAGTTTTATAAGTAGATTTTTCGCTTATACTCTCAAAATTCTTTATACCAATTCTTTCTCGAGTTTTTTTTTTGTATGAAGTTAAGTTTGTCAAGTTATCGGATACTCGTGTTACCGATTTGGTTCCATTTTTCGGTTTGAGGTGATATGCCCAAACCTACATATAATATGTATATTAAATTTTGTCGGCCGGTACCTATGCGAAGCAACATAAATTAATCTTAGGCGACGACAATATTGCTATAATGACAGAATAATGGGAGAGTTTTGTATGAGACTCACGGTCATGTTGTTTTCCAGCCAAGAACACCAAGTAGCCCATGTTGATGTAATATTCTCAATTCTTTTAATTTCTTTTTAAGTATTGGTTTATTTCTCAATTCTCATATATTCCATTTTATTGGAGGTTTTCTCGATACTCTTTCAAATATTAGTTTTATTTTATTTCCTAACAATATTCTTCAGATATGATTATTGTCTTTTTCGATGATAATCTTGGAAGACGCACATGTTCTTCGGTTATTATGTGAATATCACTGCGATTGTTCATAATTGTTTGATTGTCAATTTATTATTGACAGTGAATTGTGTTGTACCGGTATATTAAAAAAGGAGAAGAAAAACTCAGTATGATAGATGGAGATGTCAAGCAAATTTAAATTAACATAGACTCATAATTTAATGATGGAACGCGTCCTCGATACGTTACAAATAATTATAGATGAGACTCATGTAAACAAAGTAAGTAGATAGTTTTTTTACTTTTTCGTTACTAAGTAAATAAATATAGTGCATTCAGAATTAACATAGAACATTAGGAAACACTCCATTGATGTTCAATGAACCCGCGTCATCCGTCACACATAGTTTGTATTTGTATTTCGTTATTATGAAGTTTGTATTTGGAGTTTCCATGTCAAGCATTTTGATACGATCCGAATTTCAAGAAAGAGAGTTGGGAAAAAAAAAAAGGAAAAAAATATACGTTTCAGATATGAAATTCCGAACAAAACAGAACTGCATATATGTCCGGTATTTTTTTTTCAAGTTCCAATTTATTAGAGGTTTCGTTTCCGTTAAAATGAGAAACGTCGATCATGAAAATCAGAATCCCAATTAAATTTATCAAAGACTCGTGATGTTATGGTTTATTATAGTTTCAGATAATAAAACTACGTACTTATTTATAAAATGCAAACGAATACAAAAATTATGTATCGGAAGTGCATGACAGACACATTTGCAAATAATTAGTCATTGAATAATTAGAGGAGCGAGTGATTCTTCCGAAAGAGGAGATCTAATCCATGTTCATCACGTCACGTGCCACGTACGTAACTCACAATTACTTAGGCTTAAATACCGGAATAAACTCGTTGTGATAATCTTCTAGTTCTGTTTGCAGACAATTTAAGACTTGTTGTTATACTCATTTATCTTTCTATATAAGTATTTCTTTTCCCTTTTCACATTATGCACTATGTATTGCGAATAATATTATCTCTTTTCACACTATGGATGGAGTACTTTGTAGCATTATTAAAAAGGTTAAAATAACCATTTTGTTAGTATCTTGGCATCTATTATAACTTAATTATGTTAACGAGATCGTTAATTAGTCCCTAGCAGACTCAAAAATGGTGTAGTTAATTAATAGTATCAATGAATGCGAAGATAATACAGGTGGATCGTAAAAACTTATATACAAATGAAAACAACAATGGAGCCTTGATCATATTAACTGCCCCGTTGAGTACACTGTAAAGAAAAACATAATCACAACAGAATCATCTTTACTGTTTTATATTATATACTATTTGGGGATATCTAGCTAATTCGAATAGTAGAGTTGACCATGATATATTATACGATTTCTTGACCATTTTTCAAAAAACAAGTGACGTATAGACGTACATATACACATACAGAAAACGATTTTGCTTTTATATAAAGAAACCATACATGACAGATCAAGATAAAGATAGCTACTCATATTCTCGTTAACAAAAAGAAAGAGATCTATATATTTTCCTTCATTCAATTTGAAAGCAAAAGGTGCATGTGTGTTGTATATATATATAATGCACATGACATGAGATACCACATAGTTTCATAATTCTTCCCTATAAATTTGTTCACACCCGAAAGATAAACCCTAAAAGAAAATACAAAACAAATGGAAGCTCCTCTCATCACCATCAAAATGTCGCAATTTCTCTACTCTCTAACGCTAGTCTTAGTTTTCCTCGCATCAACAGATATCCAAAAGACAGCAGCCGCTCCATCATCTTACTCCCAAAACCACAAACTGTTCGTGAAAACGGCATGCAATTCGACAACATACCCTGACAAATGCTACAAGTCCTTATCCTCCTTCTCTTCCACCATCAAATCCGACCCGATCAAGCTATGCACCACCGCGCTTAACCTCAACGTGAAATCCGCAAAAGAAGCGACTTCCGTCGTCTCTAAGCTTCTCAAAAAGTCTCAGAGGTCAGCGGCCGGACGAAAGAATAAAATGTTACCGGAGAAGCTTATCCTCAAGGACTGCCTTGAGGAGATGAAGGACACAATTGTTGAGCTCAAGCAAGCGATCACAGAGATGAAGAATCTACGAGATGGTGAGTCTATGGCTGAGCATATAACGAACGTTAGGACTTGGGTGAGCTCGGCGTTGACCGACGAAGGGACTTGTACGGACGGGTTCGAAGAGGTGAAAGTGAATAAAGAAACTAAGAAGAAGGTGATGAAGGTTGTTGAGGAGCTTGCAACGACGACTAGTAATAGTTTGGCGCTTATTACTAATCTAAGTTACTAGCTAACGAAAGAAATAAAATAAGATTATTGTTAATGAATTATTACGACTCCTTGCATGTGCATGTTTCTTTTTTTGTTTTCTTCAAGTCAAAAATTGATGTCATAAATTTCTTGTATTTACCATATTATATTGTAAGATGTTAGAGTTAATTTAATTAAGCCAAATTATATTATATATAGTATATGTATTTTTCTAAATTTTAATTTCCAAATTTCTACAGTATCTCATAATAGAAATACAAAAAAATGAAAAGAGAAGAGAGAGAATGAGATGACATTCTTAAATGAGAATTTTTGAGAAACTCATTAGAACTTCATGATCATATATGGTTCAATTTTTTTATTTTAAATTAAAAATTAATTAGATAATTGAATTATGTTTAGATATTAGTATATTTTTTTGTTTGAGATACTCTTGGATGGAGATGTTCTAACATTTTTTTGATATATATATGATCAGATATATCAAAAATATGAAAAACTCTGATGTTTATAGTGAGACTACATTCAACCTCCTCTGAAGAGTTATTTTAACTTTATTGTTAGGAAGGTCAGTTTTTTCCCCATAATATACATTTTTTTCCTTAAACAAACACATGATCAAATTTTGTTTACAAATAATGAGTATAAAGATACATATACATAACGGAAAAAATTCTGAATCACCAGTCTTGATATATATTTTGAATATAACACAAGATAATTAAATATTAAACAAGCCAATTCTTCTTCGTTTCTCAAACAGATCTCTAACAATGACATGAACATATATACATATAAATTTCCCCAAATTAAATTCATTTTGAAAAACCGTTAGTCTTACACCAAAAGGAAATAAGAAAATATTTCGTATAACTCAGGTCATAGTTTATAGTACCTTCGGATGGTGAGTTGGAACCACGATTTTGAAGCTAAGAATGGCAGAGACACATCTGAATTCTAATCCAACATAAAAGACAGCATTCTCTAGTTTCACATCATCTTTCTTAATTAGACTGACGTGCATATAGTATCCCGCAACAATAACTTGATGCAGAGACATAACTAACAAAATGCAGAAAATAAGTCACCGAAAGCTGGACCACTCATTAATTTGATTTTGCTAGATTTGGCTATTATGTAAACAATCTTAACTTAATTTTATTAGATTTGGTTTTAGACAATTGGTGTGTGATACTATTTTGAAATGTTTCATTTTGTTCACATTTTATTTTATTTTATATATATTTTATTTTATTTATTTATTTGAACCTTAATTGTGTTAATTACAATTATAAATCAATTTCTACCTGGAAAATGACAATGTTTAATTTATTTTTAAAAAGATTGTAAGCCTAATTTCAAAATTTAAAATTTCATCAGAAATTTTGTAAGTTTAATTATAAATGATTGTAGATTAAAGAAAAAAATAGGGTACCCATGGTTAACCCTAAATATATTGGATTTTTTTTGTGCTACCCTATTAGCATGGGGGCTTTCAGGTTTTATAAGTTATGATTATTTTTAGGCGGGTTTGTTACTCCATCACAACAAACCTAGTTCAAATCAACCATTTAGTGACATGAACAAAAAGGTAAAAATGATCTAGTGAAGTTCTTTATTGGTTGAAATGATTTGATCTCATTTGTATCTTCCATCAAATCCTCAGTTTATTTTAAGAGTCTGGATATATATTAGGCTTTTTCACGCTATGAATTTTCTGAAATTTATTTTTACATTTGTGTTTTCTATTTGACTTCTTTAAGAGCCAGGGATAGGAGATTAGATTTTTGATCCCGCCCTTGAAATCTCCGTTTGTGGAAGCCATATTCCCTACCGCCTTCGAGAAATCAATTTTTTTTCTAAAGCTTACTCGGTTAGCTAGCAATGAGAAGCATAAGAAACATTCCGTAAAATAGGTTTTCTTCTATCCTACACATACTTTTGTAACCGGAAGACAAGTATATTATAAATCTTAATTTAGATTTGGTGGAAGACAAAAGGAGAATAATCTGGTTTCGTAATTTTGTTTAAAATATGCTTCAAAATAATTATGTATTCATTCAGCAATTTTTTTTCATTTTGGTTGGAGTAGTCATCTTTCGAGTTAATTAATAGGAAAAGTTGTCTTACCTTTTAGGCTTCTCTAAGCTTTAATGTTAGTAATGCTATGCTTCCCACGGACAAGTTATTGTCTGCGACTGTAAAACCGAAAAAACATGCTACTTCTTTGTCATTTATTTGGGTTTGCATACACTCATATTTCTTTGTTGATTCATGTACTCTCATTAAAAAATTTCAATTTCTTGTTATACTATATTCAATTGCTTAAAGTTTTATAATATGAAGCTCATTTGTAATAAGACTCTCAAAAGTCTCTGATGTGCATTCGTTGCAATGTTACTAACTGCTTAGCCTTGGGAAAAGATATTGTCATGACAAACACGCGAGCAAAAGTAATTTTGTTATCTCTAGCTCTTTATGACACTAAGAATACCATTAAACCAGTCATGGTTGTAATTTCGCCCTGGTTCTTCAGTCTAAATAGGTAGAGAAGACCTCCTATTATGTCTCCTAAGATATACTACTACTGGTAACCACTAAAGAACACAAACCAGAGCAAATAATCATGAGAAGCATAAAGTCTTCTAACTACCTAATATGAAATATTTCTAATGCTATGTGTAAACTAGAGTATGTTTTATCTATATGTATGAATCAGATGGATTCCCATGTACAGGTCAGGCTTTCAGTTCCCATGTCAATATTTTTCCAGCTTCTTCTCATATCTGGCCATTTGAACCCAATGAAGCAGAATTGCTCGGAATAATGCATCAAGGATAAAACCTTTTATCAGTATTGATGGAGAAGCAGAGTAACTTGATGGAGTTTTGTGATACTATTGTGCTTTGGAATAAGTTTTGAGGAAACTAGAGTTTGGTTTCTCACTCCTCATTGCCCTGGAAATAGAGGAGTCAACCACTTTCCAAATGAGGTAGATTGAGAACTGATCCCAGAGAGGAGGCTGACGATGTTTGGAGTAGATGAGAAAATTTTCCTTACTAAATCTGCACACAACGAAGAAATTGTGTCTTGTCTCTCATTACAATCATTGCAAAGAAGACAAGCCACAACACAAAGAGCCTCAAATCGGTAGCTTCTCAATATAGGACATCAATAAAGATTGGTTTTGGCACAATTACAAACTGTGATTTGGAAATGGGAACAAAAGGGCCGTCAGTGTTTTTTTTTTTAATACGAATTAAAATACTAACCTTTTACTATTTTATGTAGAATAAATAGGAAAAAAAGATTTTGGGAGAAAGTTGAGGTGGTAAGTTTGGGTCTGGTTCAATGATTGTTTGTAAGTGTTTTACGCTTTTTAAAAAAAAATTTTAGCTTTCATGAAAACATCTTATATAGTGAAAACGTTCAGGTAATCTTGGATAAAGATTCTTCATAGTGGATGAAGACATAAAAGGCCTTGTCTAAGTTTGAAGGTGATGCTTTGTAGGTGTTACTGTATGACTTTTAAGCATACAAGTTTTGCTAGATGCAGAGCCGAGAATAGAAGAATGCACTGTAAAGCATACAAATTTTATGGATTATGAAAAACTTGAAACTGAAACATATATCTTCTTTATTATTGAAAGACAGTAAAAAAATACCATCACATTCTATAGAAGAAAAGAAACAGTAATAAAATTTCTTAAAAATTTATAGAGTATCTCCCTTCTCGATTAGAAGAAAATGAAGTAAATCTGAATTTGAGAAGAGAAAACCACCAATTAGAAAAATAGAAAAAAAAAAATAGGAAAAGGGAAAATAAGATAGTAGGAACCAAATAGGAGAAAAGAAAAAGGTAAGAGGTTATTAATGAGTTTTTTTATTATAGTGCATGGAAAATAAACGGATATGTATGACTGTATGATTGATTTATAAACTTACGACTAAACATTATTGATACTTCATGATGGATTAAAAATACCATAATAAATTTATGTAAAATATCATATATTTTATGGTTTAATCTCTTCCCCTTTTTAGAATAGGACAAGTTGTGTTATGAATTAATAACACCATAAGTAGATAATGTTTCCAATAAATTTTTAATGATTATATTTCTTATAACATGCTGGTCACCAAAGTGACTTTATAATCTACATATAATCATTGAAAATAAACTAAAGTTATCGATAAATCATAATTAAAGAGATGCTACAAATGACGTTAAAGATTCATTAACCAACCGTTGTATTATTCATATTCTAGGTTATCACGTGAAGATAAATCATTGAATATATTTAATAATTCAAAAAGGATCAGTATTTATTATTATTATAGCCAATAGCATGTATACCCAAAGTTAGCAACTTAGCATGCTTATTAGAATATGCTCGAAGAGATAATCAACGAGGAAGAGATGCTTGTGATATACCATATTCACATTGAAATGAACCAAGAAAATTAAATATAGTTACACCAAACTTGGTTAACGCTCAATCTCTCCCATAAAACGGAATCATTATGGTCGAAGTCATTATAGTAAACTATCAGTTAACAAAGTAAATGTGTCGTTAACACATCACATGTTAGTCGGATAATTTTATTATTTCTTGTTAAATTATTGTTAATGTAAATGAAAGGATACCAACAAATATGTTTATAATGAATTTAAATGTTAGGGTAAAAACGTTCATGTTAGCCGGTTCATTTTTTGTTTTCAATAAATGTATAAATTGCATCTTTTTGTATAATAACTGCAGATTTGTACGATGTGAGATCTCTTTTGAGCTCCACTATGTTCGCCACAGAATAATTAATTTTTGCCTCAAACTTACTAAAAGTTTCTTTCATCTTCTTCACAATTAGTAAGGCAATGTGTTCTGCATCCACCTCAGAACTTACCGTCACAATTGTCGTTGCCTTCCTTTTGCTGCCTTTTTGTTGTAAAGCTTTTTTATTTGCCTCCAATCACATGCAGACAACATTAGAACTTGTTGCATCACCTGTGAACATTTACTTGCAGAGGCTGTGATCCTCGTTAATGAGTTTTCCAAAGCTCTTTACCTTCTCGCTCTCGTCTTCGTCATACCACACCAGTGCCGACTAATCTAACCAGTCTTTCCCAACTTCCGTGATAATTTAATGAAAATGTGCTTGCAAAAACATGATGAGACTGATATGTATGTTTGACGTCTAAAACTCTAAATACATTAAAAATCAGGTTGATATTATATGTTAGCCAATTAGTTGTCACCTGAGCCGTTAAAAAAAAATATACTTTTTTACTATAAGAGTAGGTTAACTACCTTATATATAATGCATGATTACATTGAAAGTTCCTCAACTAACTACACAAAGGTTAAAAACATATACAGTGTACTGCCACAAAAGCAAGAAACAACCATTAAGTTATAAAATAAATGCTTGATATTACCAAAAACATACAACGCATGATCTTCATGAGTTTAAAACTAGCGGATATATACAACAACAACATTTTGGATAATCAAATTATTAACTAGTTCACAACCTCTTTATACGCTTGCGGTTTCTAATTAAACTTCACTTTGCAAGAATTAAATTAAGAAAAAAACTTACATGGATGTGAATTGGGAAGTTAACTACATCAACAATGAGGACAAATGAATCATGCAAGAAGAAAAGTTGCAGCTATATCGAAATCTACATTTAACTTAATTAAACCCACATCACAAAAATCAGAAATGAAATTAGAAAAGAAAAAAAACTTATGTCTAATTTACTGAGTCTATTCAGTATGATCCAAATCTGCTTAATGGAAGAAATATTTATTTGTTCCAGTCACTCGCGTTTTCTCTAATCTTTACTATTTTTATTTGAACTCCAATTATTTTTTGAATTTCTCCCATCGATGAAAGGAGAATAATGAAGAAAAAGTGAGAGGGATATAAGAAAGAGAAAGAGGAAATTAATTACGTTGAGTAACTCTATAAAATTATAAGCATGGCAAAGAAAGGGGATGTATTGGACTAGAAGTTTTAGGAGGTTTTGGGGCTTTTTAGAAATCACATGTTATCCAACTAATGATTTAAAAAAAAAAATCTTTTCAAATCCTATGTTATTAGACATGAAATTTTTGTAAAGTCATTGGAAATTACCTCTAATCTCCTGTTATATAATTAACAATTTAGAAAAACTATATCAAATCCATTGTTATTCAAATATAAAAAACATTTCAAAAGAAAAATTTATGAAAGAGATTTGAATGAACTTTGCACCTATTTCTAGTTAAAATAATGTCAATAGAATGCAGACTTGTGTAGGTGGTATTTGAAACCGGCAAATTAAAACTAGAGTTTGGTTTCTCACTCCTCATTGCCCTGGAAATAGAGGAGTCAACCACTTTCCAAATGAGGTAGATTGAGATCTGATCCCACAGAGGAGACTGACAATGTTTAGGGTAGATGAGAAAACATTCCCTACTAAATCTGCACACAACGAATAAATTGTGTCTTGTCTTGCATTACAATCATTGCAAAGAAGACAAGCACAACACAAAGAGCCTCAAATCGGTAGCTTATTAGTATAAGACATCAATAAATATTGCTTTGGCACAATTACAAACCGTGACTTGGAAAAGGGAACAAAAGGGCCGTCAGTGTTTTCTGTTTTTTTTTTTTTAATACGAGTTAAAAGGCTGACTTTTTACTGTTTTTATGTAGAATAAAGAGGAAAAAAAAGATTTTGGGAGAAAGCTGAGGTAAGTTTGGGTCTAGTTCAATGATTTTTTGTAAATTTTTTACGCTTTTTAAAAAGTTTTTTTAGCTTTCATAAAAACATCTTATATAGTGAAAGCGTTCAGGTAATCTTGGAAAAATAATCTTCATCGTGGATGAAGACATAAAAGGCTTTGTCTAAGTTTGAAGGTGCTGGTTTGTAGGTGTTACTAAGCATATAAGTTTTGCTGGATGCAGAGCAGAGATAAGAAGAATGCACTGTAAAGCACACAGCTTAAAACTGAAACATATATCTTCTTTATTATTGAAAGACACAATAAAAAGATACCATCACATTCTATAGAAGAAAAAAAACTGTAATAAAGTTTCCTAAAAAATTAGAGACTATCTCCCTTTTCGATTGTAAGAAAATGAAGTAAATTTGAATTTGAAAAGAGAAAACCACCAATTAGAAAAATAGAAAAATAAAATAGGAAAAGGGAAAATTAGATAGTATAAACCAACTAGGAGAAAAAGAAAGAGGTAAGAGGTTTTTAATGAGTTTTTTTTATTATGAGTGCAAACTTGAAAATACGAAAACCCTACTTCACAATCAGAGTCACCGACACTTTCTTCCTTGGGAGATCAAAAATTCACAATCATGATGTCAGAACTTCCAGATGATTTGTTAGAGGATACTCTGTCGCAATCAGGCTACATCTCTGAAACATCTACGTGCAAACTATGAAACCGATTAATCAACAGTAGAAGATTCACCAAACAACACTTAGACAGATCCTCAAAACAGTCTCTTATCTTCATATTGAATAGGGTTGGAATTGACTCTATGAACATCAATCGCCATGAATCTATACCTATAGAGGTCACAAGTAAAATTGTCCTCATCCACCCTCATTCAAGTTTAGATGCAAGATCTCTCAATGCTGTCTAAGTGATGGCTTATTGTTATGTCAGCTTGTAGAAAAGCTTCACCTTGTGGGGGAAGGAAGTAGAGCTCCAGCTATGATATGATATATCAAACATGGGTGGGATATGTTGTTGGGATTCAATGAAAGCTGGAAAGAAAATATGTGATGTTTGTGTTAAAATGTTACATACAAATGCAATAAGATATTTGGTTGCATCT
The DNA here is from genome assembly GCA_900406415.1 of Isatis lusitanica. Lineage (NCBI taxonomy): Eukaryota > Viridiplantae > Streptophyta > Magnoliopsida > Brassicales > Brassicaceae > Isatis > Isatis lusitanica. The sequence goes on from OVBB01000212.1 coordinate 26,448, forward strand.
GGAAGATCTATGGCTATTATATACTAATGTGTGAAGATTTCGATTTTAAAAAAAAAACAAAGAAGAATGACAGAGAAGCAGAAAAGAGACAACAACCTGAATTTCTTTTTCTTTTATTAAACAACAACATTATGAAAATTCTGGATTTGTCTTACATGAGAGGCTGAGATTGATTGATACAAGTTTGAGGACAAGCTGAACCTTATGGGGCCAATATTGATATATTATAAATAGAGGGGAAGGATAACATATCAGGTGTCTTGGACCATTTTGCAAGTGAAGAACGTTTTTGACTATAAAGAGATATAGGCTCTTGAATGATATCAATAACAAGATTGAAAGCTCGAGATATATATTCTCATTTGCAGATGATGCAAGTCCAAATGATGCCAGAAACACATGTATGAAGAAATCTAACTTATGAACGAAACAAAGAAGGTTTACGAAGAGACCAAAAAAAAAAGAACGAAAAAAAGACTATCAGTTAATTATATATTGATATGAAAAAATTTCATACATCAACTCATGAAGACATGTACATGTATCAATTTAACTAAGCAAATGATCAAATGACGCAAAAGAAAAAAAGACAAAAGGAAAAATAGAAAAATTGAACTCTAAATTGTAAGTGAAAATTTTAAAATCCATGTTCATAGTCAATATTCCTAGTGTCAAACAAAACCAAAAGCAGCCACAAACTATAATGAAATCAAGCAAAAAAACAATGATAAAATCTTTAATCTAAATTCAAAGAGATAAAATTGTATATAATATCACATAGATATTACTCCATACATGTATTGTTTGATTCAAAAAGATGACAAGTCCTCATTCTCCCGAGGCTCTTATTCATAAAACAAACAATCCGAAACAAAAGCAAACTTAACGAAAATAAGAAAACATCACTAATGGAACAAACTCAAACCATTAGTGAAGAGACTTGAAAAGATCACCTTTTCAATAATTTTGCACAAGAACCTGAACACCGTTCGAACATCGCTGCAACATTTTGGCTTTTGCATGTGCAAACATCATTTGACTTCCCACCAACCAAGAAGGCACATTTAGTTCAACTCTTTCCAGCACATTTGTATCCCGCACATTTGCATCCAGATATCTACACCGAAGCAAATTCTTCACCAGATAAAACTCGTTGGGACCACCAACAAAGTTCCTAACCACCAAGACTTTGAGTGTCTTTCTCAGATACTTAAATGTTATGTTTTGCATCCAAGATGTTTTTGGATTGTTCCCAGCATATGACATAGCCATCTGTTAAATATAAAATAATTGTTGTGTGGTTTATTGATATGAAAATATCCATATATATATAGTAGCGTATAATTCATCTTTAAGGAAAAAAAAAATGAAAAACAATAAAAGACTTACCTCGCTGGAAGTTAGAGGAAGCATATCGAAAGTGAGTGTTTTTAAGTTTAGGCAACTATTGAGAAGAAGCCAAATTCCACTGAACTCATTCTGAAGCAACTTCGTTCTCAGCACTAGATGTTGTGTTTTCACTCGACGAAGCAAATGCGGATGCTCAGATTTTTGAATTACCTTAAATTAGAAAAATAAAAATAAAGCACATGTTACAATCAATATAAAATCCTCAACATTCACTATATATCCCAATTAACGCAATTTTCTGTAGGCATGGCTCTATATTCTCTAAATGACTGCTAGAATCACACCATGAATAATCCATCTTGAAAATTACTTAAACAGTGTTGATGTGTGATACACACTTTACCTAATAAATATCATAAACAATTAATATCTAATATGTTTATCCAACATTTACGTTTTTAACATATTTTCTCTTCACTATGCAACTGTTACTACCACACGTATAACAAAGAACTCAAACAATTTCAAAAACCATTAGAAATGAACTTATACTTTTTATATAATGTAAAATCTAGACTTATACATACCTCTAGTACATCTGGGGACAGAGTTAATGTCATAGAAGATGGAAGACGACTAAGGATATCACACAGAGTCATGCCATCTAAGTAGGTTGAGTCACCATCATCACACATCTCAAAATCCAAGTAAATTTCTCTTATGACCATATTCTTTCTCCGGAATTTAAGTTTGTAAATATCTCCTGAGTACCTGAAGATTTCGAGTTTAGGCATATCAAACGTACAAGAAAAATGCAAGGCACAGTGCTCCAAGGCAAATTCTCTCATATTCCCAGCTATCCTAGTGAAATCAAGATCCCAACAATCTCTGATTCTTAGACTGTCAAGCCTAGAACAATTTGATAGAAAAGGTTCAAGATTTTCTAGTTTCATCCAGCCGAAAGAGAGGCTTTTGAATTTCCTAGGATTCAAAAATCTCGAGGGGTTGAAATTCTTGCACGCCCAAACTTTCAGTGACTCAAGAGTTGTTAGATTGTAGACGCTTTCAGGGACTTCAAAAAATGAATCATTAAAATCATCAAAATCCCTCCAATTCGGGTGTGAGAAATCAAGAACCAATTTCTTGACTCCTTTACGGACGGCGAACTCGATCAAGGCATGGATCGAATCCAAGAAAATCTCAGATTCAGAGATAGATATCTTGAGACTATCAATGGGATGATCATTGATTCTAGTGACCCATCTATTAATATGATAAACAAAGGCAACCATAGCCCTAGCATAAAGTCTAGGTTGGTTATAGAGCAAAGGCTTCACGAAGTCGTCTTGCTTGAAAGCAACATTCCTTGTCTCACGATAGAGATACCTCCATGACTTGGAGAGGACACTAGTCCTTACACATTCTTTGAAAGAGAGACAAGAGATTATCAACACCAAAACTTCTCCTGGTAGAATTGATATCCCGTATGGATGAGCACTCGGATCCATTGTTGGAATTAAGAGAAATGGTGATAATTTCGAAAGAAGAGATAGGTGTTTGTTGGATATAATCTGGTTGGTTTAGACACCACAAATTGTGTTTCTCTTATATCCCATGATAGGTATTGTAAACCTAGTCAAATAAGAGACTTACACATAGTAAAATTTCCATATTGATAGCCCTCATATAAACACTTAAAACAATTACTCGAAAAGGAAGATTCATGCATTGTGAACCTAGTCAAACAAGAAACAATTGGATATTAAAACTTCCAGAACTAATAGACCTCATATAGAGACTTAGGATATTTACTCAAAAAGAAAGAAAGATGATTCATCCACTCTGACCTTATCACTTACCTTGTGACAACAACAACACTTTGAGAGAAAGGAAAAAGTTTCTTGCCTCAAGGCCCATGGGCTTCTACAATCCAGCAAAAAGCTGAGTTTTTTTTATATATTCTCAGTAAAAATCTTACAAGAAATAGCATGCAAGTCTGCAAATCGAATCACCGGATCGCGTGGAATCTGTAAATCAATCAAGCATTTACAGAGATATAGAAAAACTGTGAATCAGTCAAGAAACAAACATAAGATTGGCTTGCTGATGAGAGTAGAAAATTAAAATGGAGAATATTCTTCTTACTGATCTGGGTTGTGACATTGTGACGATTACACTTCCAAGATAGTGTGTGTAATGCAGTTAGTGATTGCGCCCATGTTGAATTCTTCATTTGATATTTGCTTCAATTACTCTTACAATTTAATTATTGAACATATTAACCCTAAATCCTTTCTATATATCTTTCCGTCATTTTTTTTAATTCCCATTTAGCTGATTGGCTTGTAACTGAGGAAGAAACATATCATCTTTAGCAATGAAGTTTTGGTTTGAGTTACACAATAACTTTTAAAAAGCAACCTCTTTTAGTTCAATTTCAATTTTCCATTTTGCACGGCCTGATACAATAGTTTGTATTTTTTTATACAATAGGTTTCTCTTTTTATCGTCTGATTTTATCAACAAACTATTAATGGATACATTGTCAACCGACAGAAATGATTAATATCTCTGGCACATAATTAGCCAGCAGAATAACAAAATATTGTAAAAATATTTTCTTTATGTGATCTATATATCTTTCTATTTAATTATAAGATTTAAGTTTGATCGGTTTTGATTAAAGATACTAGAATTAGGGTGTATTGATAATATTTATCCCATAAATTATTACAATTTATTACATTCTTTCTTTGTCGTCATGTATATGTACACATTAAATATAATCAACTACTAAATGTACAGTAACTAGTAACTGCTTATTTACACATATATATATGTATGAACTATGAAATATTATAATTGTATGTAGGAATGGTTGTAATGGTTGATTAATTAAACTGTGTATTTCTATTATAAAATGGAGAAACCATATTTAGAAACGTGCAGAATAATGAAAAGAAAAACCATACACAAATAAGCAACTATACGTAAAGAGAAATTAGGGAAAACTTTTTGATTCCTTCGTCTATTAAAGGTGACGGTAAGGTTTTGAAGATCAAAGGGATGATAAGTCAATTAGTAAATTGAATCCATATTAAATATAATCAAATTAAAGTATGGATCAAGGTTAGTGTTTTGAAATCTTCTTCTTTTTCAAGAAAGGTGTTTAAAATTGGAGTAAAGAAAATCTAATTTCATTATTAAAAAAAATTACATTTGGACCAAAACTAGATTTGTTTAATTCACCATTAATATTAAAATGTATGGCTTCTCATTGATTGAAATTGGTTTACCGTGATATGGAATGAATTAACAAATATCATTAGTTAGTGCATGAATAAGTGTTTGGATATTCATATGTTTTGTCTTGCATGGTTTCTGAATAACTATGGGAACCAATGAATCTGTTTAATTATTAAAAGGTATAATATTTCATATGTATTAATTAATGATTGTTTGTTTAAAAGTATTGATGTGAAATCTGGGTTTTATAGATTGTTTTTTAATGTTATTTTATAATTCATAATAAACGTAATCATGTAACAGCATCACATAAAATAGTTGAATGAGTGATTCACTTTATATATTCTAGAGTTTTTTCGGCATATGCGGTAATGAAAGATTAAGTCATGGTTACTGCATGTTCTTTTTATAAACTCTGGAATTCTAGCGTGCTGGTTACTGTATGCATGTTTTAGTGTGAAAAGTCATTATTAGATTTAAAAAGAACTACAGCAACCGGAACTCGTTGTATACACGACTGTCCAACAATATCATTTCTGAAAATACTCTAAAGACCTATAAACTTTATTTAAAGCATGAAAACCTTACGAAAAAGAAAATTGGTGGTACGAATCAATCTGCAAGACGATCAATCTCCTTATACACATTAGTAATTTGGACATTCAGTCATTTGATAAAAAAGTCATGGCACAATTGTACCAAAAGTGATTGTATATGGGTAAGTATGTTTAAGTACTAGGTTTTTCATCCATGCTACGCGTGGTTTTTTAATAGTTTTCATAAAATAAAAATTAATAATATTTGTAGAAATATTATTTTATACTTAGTAGTATAATATAATATATTAATCACTAAATTTACATATTATAAATGAATCAGCTATTTATTTAATTTATTTAATTTAACATATTTATCACTTTAATTATTTTTAATAAAAAATTTATAGTTTTTCTGTATATTTAACAATACTCTAATTTATATTTATTAATTATATATTTTACATCATATATTTATTAACTATTTATTTAACATATTTGTCACTTGAATTATTCTTCATAAACAATTTATATTTTTCGTATATTTGACAACATTCTAATTTATATTTATTATTTATATATTTTACATCATATAAACTATTTTTTATTTTCTTATGGTTTAAAAATGAATTCTTTCATTATTCTATAATCGACATATAAACATTGAAAATAAACTAAAGTTATCGATAAATCATAATTAAAGAGATGCTACAAATGACATAAAAGATTCATTGACCAACCATTGTATTATTCATATTCTAGGTTATCATGTGAAGATAGATCATTGAATATATTTAATAATTCAAAAGGATCAGTATTTATTACTATAGCCAATAGCATGTATACCCAAAGTTAGCAACTTAGCATGCTTATTAGAATATGCTCGAAGAGATAATCAATGAGGAAGATATGCTTTTGATATACCATATTCACATTGAAATGAACCAAAAAAAATCAATATAGTTACACCAAACTCGGTTAACGCTCAATCTCTCCCGTAAAACGGAATTATTATAGTCGAAGTCATTATAGTAAACTATCAGTTAACAATATAAATGTGCCATTAACACGTCACATATTAGTCGGATAATTTTATTATTTCATGTAAAATTATTGTTAATGTAATTGAAAGGATACCAACAAATATGTTTATAATGAATTTAAAATTTTAGGGTAAAGACTTTCATGTTAGCCGGTTCATATTTTTGTTTTCAATAAATGTATAAATTGCATTTATTTGTGTAATAACTGCAGATTTGAATGATATGGGATCCCTTTTTAGCTCCATTATGTTCGCCATGGAGTAATTAACCTTTGCCTCAAACTTACTAAAAGTTTCTTTCATCTTCTTCACAATTAGTAAGGTAATATGTTCTGCATCCACTTCAGAACTTACCTCCACCACTGTCGTTGCCTTCCATTTTCTACCTTTTTGTTTTTGTTTTATTTGCCTCGAATCGTATGCGGACAATATCAGACCTTGTTGCATCACCTATGAACATTTAGTTGCAGAGGCTGTGATCCTCGTTAATGAGTTTTCCAAAGGTGTTTACCTTCTCGCTCTCCTCTTCGTCATCCCACACCATTGCCGACTCATCTAACCAGTTTTCCCCAGCTTCTGTGATAATTTACTGAACATGTCCTTGCAAAAACATGATGAGACTGATCAGGGATGGCTCAATAAAAAAGGAGTCCCTGTTCTAAAATATTATAATTTGGCCTTTTTCATTATTATTTTTTTCAAAAATTGGCCCTAAATTTTTAAAAATACACTTAAAAATACTCAAAAAAAATTTTGGGTTGATATTATTTGTCAACCAATTAGTTGTCACCTGAGGTTAAAAAAATATTTTTTTTTTTTTACTATAAAAGTAGTTTAACTACCTTATTTATATGTATTGCATGATTACATTGAAAGTTCCTCAACTAACTATACATAGGTTAAAGAATACAGTGTAAAGCCACAAAAGCAAGAAACAACTATCAAATTATTAAATAAATGTTTTATATTACCAAAAGCATACAACACATGATCTTCATGAGTTTAAAACTAGCAGATATATACAACAACGACATTTTTGGATAATCAAATTATTAACCAGTTCACAACCTCTTTATACGCTTGCGGTTTCTAATTAAACCTCACTTTGCAAGAAATAAAAAAAAATATACTAAAATGGAAGTGAATTGGGAAGTCAATCATATCAACAATGAGGAAAAATAAATCATACAAAAAGAAAAGTTGCAGCTATATTGAAATCTACATTTAACCTAATTAAAGCCACACCACAAAAATGAGAAATTAAATGAGAAAAGAAAAAAAACTCATGTCTAATTCACCGAGTCTATTCAGTATGATCCAAATCTGCTTAATGAAAAAAAAATTTGTTCCAATCACTCTCGTTTTCTTTAATCTTTACTATTTTTATTTGAACTCCAATTGTTTTTTGAATTTCTCCCATTGATGAAAGGAGAAAAATGAGAAAAAAATGAGAGGGATATAAGAAAGAGAAAAAGAAAATTATTTCAGTTGAGAAACTCTATTAAATTATAATCATGGCAAAGAAAGGGGATGTATTGGACTAGAAATTTTAAGAGGTTTTGGAGTTTTTTAGAAAGTGCTTCCCTTTGGCAGATATTATTGCATCTAAACATGAGGAGGCAATCTTTGCAGCAACAGACGCATTGAAGAGTTTGATATATTCATGCATGCATTTATATGTAATTAGATTGAAGATTTCGATTCTATATTGGTGATCACCACTACTACAAGGAATCAAATTGGATTTCTTACAAAAACATTGTTGGGGTTCCAAAATAAGTAGAGATCTCTCAAAGGCTATGGCATTCAGGTTGCATCTCTACTCTCTCACAAATCATTTTCCTCATCGTGGAATCAAAGAAAGCAACGCACGCGTCGGGGAACGGCGGGATATATTAAGCGTTGACCCACAAAACTTCGTTTCCCAGCAATGATTTCTTCCATGATCTCTTCCTCCTCTTCTTGCTTATTGCTTCAAGAAGAATCCCATAATCCTTGACGCTAGTCTCGAGTGTTTCATCGCTGAGGTTGATGTATTTGTTTATAATTATTTTCTCTCTCAAATTTATTCTGAAACCACCCAAATCTACTCTGAAATTTAGAGAAAATATCACTCAAATCTCCAATGATCATTTTTTGGTTCTTTTAATATCCCCCAAATCACCTAAATTTCTTCAAAACCCACATAAATTTCAAAACCCTCAAAACCTCCTAAAACTTCTAATCCAATACATCCCAAAAAAAAATTACGTGAAAATTTCGCTAATTGCAATTCATACGGTTAATTACAGGAAGAATTAATTGAAAACTCATCTAAGCAAAGAAGAAGATAGATAGAATTAGAGTGAGATCAAAAGTAGTAGAAATGGAAAAAATGAGAAAAAGAAATAAAATCTTCCAATTTAATCTGTCGCGCATAATTATATAACCATATATTGTTATATATATATATATATATATATATATA